>OY992878.1:75889376-75956876 GCA_963921405.1 Cepaea hortensis
TATGGCTACTTTAATACCTCACTTCCATGTATTGGGCATTTCGTTCGCCACGAACCGCTCCCCGCGCAAACCACGAATGGTCAATCTGCAGACGACATCTACTCAGCAAGCTTTCTGTATGGAAATGTGTTGGACGCTACGCCCGGAAAATAAAATAGTCAGAGCTGTTCCGGGCACGAGGGACATTCCACTCTCATTCAGACGTTTTTGCGTTGTGCCTGTGTTATTTTCGCCCTTAGGCCGGCACATCCGACTTCAGCGGGCGTTCGGTAAACGGGTTTGCCGTCCGTGGTTTCGAGGGACATTCGACTCTTACTGCTGTGGTGTCGTCCACATCTCTGCAGGTCAAGTTAGAACGGCCAAAGACTTTACGGTCAGTCCTCAGGGGAAGGCAGAGACAGTCCATAGGCATTTTCCGTCATCCATGGAGGGTTCCATAATTATAGAGCCGGCACATAGCGCTTTGAGACTAAGCTTACCCAAGGAATCGCCACGTCCTGCTCACGGCTGCTTTAATTCCTCACTTCCGTGTACTAGGCATTTCGTTCGCCACAGTCCGCTCCCTGCACAAGCCATATTGTAATACTATAAACCTACGTTACTTTAAAATAATCTGCCGTCTCCTTTTGTGTCTTTGAGACTCGATCTTTCTGCGCGGCGATGTTCTGTATCTTACACAGAAGTATGATCTGTGTTGCATTTTCCTCCTCTTACATTGCAAACCAGTCGATGCACTTGGATAACATTGTTTCTACTTCTTTGTAGGTAGTTGTAGATCTTTGGTTAAGAACTAATCCTTCATCGGCATCAATTTCTTCTTCTTCAATGGTAGTCACACTAGAAACAATTTCATCATCGTTCAAAATTGCAAAGCCTCCATCCATTTTGTCACTTTCCAACCAATCTGTTACTTCTTCTGGTGTAATATTTTCACTGTTTAGTCGTACATTGCAACCGACGATTAGTCCCTTCCACCATCATACAGTACAGTCACTTCCAGCTTTATACAGTAGGGTGTAAAAGTAATCCGTTGACAATATTAAAGTTGTTTGTTTGTTGATATTCACGCATTTTCTTTTAAGGGAAGATGACGGAAAACAGACCCTGACTTTTGGCTGGTGACGGTAAATATATGTTTTGCTGTAATTTCAACATAAAGTCAAACCAAAGAATAACAAAGGAAAATAACCAAAATATTACAAGTAATGGTTATTACAAACGCAAATTGTATTACCAAATGTATAAAGTGCATAGAACAAATCTGAAACAAATCAATCCATATAAGTATGTGGGTATTTTGATAGCTGCATGTGGACGGTTTCATAAGAAAGTTAAATGTAGAATAGACCAAGAAAAAGCAGATGTTGACATTATGAATACTATTCTCTTCAATTTATCTGTGTCAATCTCTTAAAGGAGAGGGAGGGGCGGAAGAGTTATTAAGTGCTATACAGTGCCTATATTGATGTATAAAAGTGAATCGCGGGCAGTTATAAGTAAGTGAGGAATTACTATGCGTTGAAGAAAATAGCAATGAAAACATCTTGACAGAAATTAACTCTCAAAGAAAGCTCGCATCAGAAGCAGACAGTCCACATTCTATATACTGTTCAAAGAAAGAAACACAATATTTTTGGTGTTACTGTTATATATATAGAAGATATTCGCTTATTGGACATCAGTCAACCTATCGACTGTGTCCATCTGGTCATTAACTTCTCGTAGTTACCTGAACTGTACTCACTCCATGATTCGTGAGGTCACGAAAGAGGTCAAGGTCAAAACAACATTTCTGACAATAACTCGTGACAATCTCATGATAATCTAGTGAAACTTACTGAACACAAAACTCTCTGACCATATTATTGATTGCCTAGGAAAGATTGACGATCCTCGAATAAATGCAGTTGAAAATTCAAGCATGGCTCATCTCAATATAGAACAACGACTCATCATCATTGAAAATTTACAGGCTGGGCAGTCACATAGTGTAGTAGCCAGAGAATTTAATGTAGTTAGAAGCACCGTTAGTCGCCATTGCGGGTGATTTCAAGAAACTGGCTCAGTGGTAGACGGCCGCGCAGCGGACGACCCATAATCACAACTGCTGCCGAAGACTGCTTCATACGGCTGCGTCACCTTAGGAATCGATTTGCATCTGCGTCCTCCACAGTCCAGTCAATGTCAGGATCTCCTCAAATTTCAGATAAAAAGATTAGGAACCGGCTGCACGACGCTGGACTTTGGGTTAGAAGACCCTACAGAGGTCCTGTTTTTACGGACAGGCATCGCCAGAACCGACTGCAGTGGGCGAACCAGCATCGTTAATAAAATGTTGGCAAAAGTTTGCAATTGAAACTGCAATAATGTTGCGTTTCTTTTTGTGAACAGTATATGGGCATATTGTAAGAAGAGGAAAGCTGGAGTATAGGACGGGGGACAGCAGGAGGGACAGTAGGGCGAGACCATTAGAGAATTAGAGACCATTAGAGACAATTTGACATCATGGTATTGAAGAACATCAGTATCAGAAATGACTAGCAGCACGAGAGACTGTGGGATGTGAATAGACACGATCACCAACGCTAAATCGGCATGAAGTAAAGGAAGAGGATAGGATTTTGAGTCGAAACAATGTGTTATGATTTTGTTTAATTATATTGCAGAAAAAAAAACAACGTACATGTTTTCCACAATCAATAAACAGAATGACGCGAATTTTATTTTATTGATAGTTAGTAAACTTACTCTGAGAATGCCAACATTCTAATGTATATATATTTGAATTTATGTTCATTTTGTTGTGCTATACAGACAAATTGCATTCTAGACATGCACAATGCATGTATATTTTGAGTAGACAAATTACATTCTCGACATGCATAATGCATGTATATTTTGAGTATTATCAGTGGAGCAAGGACCATTAGGACGGTGGTTCTCAACCTTTTTTGGTCCGTGCTCCCCTTCACCATTTGTTCAGATTATCATCCCCCCCCCCCCCCACCTTTCCAAAATTGTAAGCCTCAAAAGGTGCATTAAAAATAACATGCCTATAATACTGAAAATCCGTATTTTCTTCCATAGTTGTACACAACCTTTACATGCAAAGATAAATTTTTAAGTGTTTTTAATAGCAAATGAATATGCTGATGGATATTAAAACTGAAATAAAAGCATTTTTACATTCACAATATTTTATTTAAAAACCACATTAATCATACTACAATAAACAAACAGTTAAAACGTCAACAAAATGGTGCTTAATATACGACACCAGAATGCCAAAAATTTGTACTTCATCAAAAAAGAGCTCATTACAAAACCAGGATATTGTAGATTCGTAATTCATTTAAATGAAGACTATAATCAATGATAACACTGTGATTGTTTTTCCCGCAGCAATTCTGAAATACGCAGAGGAGTGCTCGAAAAGGCACAACGGAGATCATTTTCAACATCTAATCAATTGTTTTGTTTCGTTTTAATTTCCAACACAGCTGAAAAGCCTCACTCACAAAGATATGATCTCGCAAATGGAAGCAATGCACAGATTGCCTTTTCTGCCACTTTTGGGAAGGAATCGCACATCAAAGGCCAAAATTCCGTGATTTTTTTCTCATCGAATACATCTCTTGCTCCCGAATCATTTTATTTTTTAGCTCCAGAAATTCATCTTGACAATTATCAGAAATTGTTTCAACTGATAATTTGAATGGGTTTCGCACCAAATCCAGCTCATCATCACTAAGTTCATGAAAATATCGCTCAAATTCATTTTCTAGAGCTGTCAAATGCTGCGAACTTTTTTTGTAAATTGTGGAAGTACTTGGTCTTTACCATCAACAACGAGAACGGATGACAGCTTCTCAAACATTGCAACATTTGTCATATTGACTTTTCTTTTCCAATTTTCCAGCTTGCTCATGAAAGCTCTCAGGGCTTGTATGATATTTGTATTCCTTCCTTGCATATGAAGATTGAGTTTATTTAACTGCTCAAACATATCAACTAAATAGTCAAGGCGCATGATCCATTCCTCATCATCCAGCCGGACGAAACGTCTATCTTACCCTGAACTTCAAAAAATAATTTGAGCTCGTTTCTCAGTTCATATACTCACGCAGATACATTTCCTTTTGACAGTCATCGGATATTTGTGTAGAAAAGAAACAAATGGTTGCCTGCATGCATGTCAACGCATAACTGTTTAAAAATCAGTGGGTTGAGAGCTCATCCTTTGATAAAATTCACTATCTGAATGGTTATCCAAAACCTTCCCCAGTGAGCTGGAAATGTTTTGGAGGCCAGTGCCTGACGATGGATCATGCAATGAATGCCTTTCACTTTTTTGACACGTTTCTTCACACTAACTTGAAATTCTGATTTGGTCCCCAACATAGCTGGTGCTTCATCTGTACAGCACCCACAATATTATCCCATAAAAGATTTTTTGATTCAAAGAAAGATTAAACCTTTTCCAAAATATCAGAGGCCTTTGTAGTTGTTTCAAGAGTGGAACAAAACAGAAGTTCTTCTTTAAACGATCCTGAATGCACATACCTTGCAAACACTATCAACTGAGAACACTATGCCACATCAGTCGATTCATCAATTTGAATTGAATAGAGTCCAATTGTGCAACTTGATCTATTGCCCAATTTGATCCTTGATATCACTGGCTATGTTGCTGATCCTTCTTTGAACAGTGTCGTTTGATAGTCAAACCACTGCAAGTTTTTTCTCTGATTCATTTCCCAACACAATTTCCACCATCTTGAGACAATAAAGTTTGATCAAAGTTTCTCCGATTGTATGTGGTTTGTTTTCTGCTTCGCTATCTCCAGTGCTACGACATAGGAAGCTTCAGTAACCTTTTGGTTTGTTTCTTGGAATACCCCTGTTAAATCCAGTCTCATCCTTTTGACAGCATTTCCAAGACGTTCAAGATAGGTTTTGTCCTTGTCCTTGTGTTGAGGATGAACATTCAAAAAATAATTCCTCAAATTTGTCGGTCTCATAGAATCATTTGACAAACTGTTACTACAAATAACACATTGAGGTCGTTCTTCTCTGTTGATGACGATATTTGTGAATCCATATTGCAAATATGAAAGATCATACTTTTTTGTTGTTGTTGTTGTTGTTTTTTCCTTGAAACTCATCATGGGCTTCAGATTCGGTAAATATAAAACGAAAAAGTCAAGATCAACACACACAAACAACCACACACACACACACACACACATATATATATATATATATATATATATATATATATATATATATATATATATATATATATATATATACACCCCGCTCACACACACGTATATATACGCACACACACACACACACACAGACCACGTCATGTTGTGATGACGTCAGCTTGCATGACATGTCCATCCGCGCTCGTAGATCTGAGTGAGGTCGTGATGACAAGTTACCTAAATATAAACAGTCCCGTAAAGAGTGATGAAAAATTACACATAAATATTACAATGGATGTCTAATGCAAACATGCATTCATTGGCATTTAAATCGCTGTGAATATTTCATAACGATATTGGTCATCGTTGTAGTATGACATGGAAACGGCTATTTCCTGCTATTGAAATATCACATTACAGCATGCGATCTTCATCATGTTAATTTGATTCGCTCTTAATAGTCGAAAATCACACAGTATGCGTAAAAATAGAAGCTAAATTTAATAACATGCTAGAACACGTCTTGGCGTTTGTATAAAACGTGATTTGCGGGTCTACTTATACGTCATAGAGCAAATCTCAGAAGGAATAGAAGCACAGAACCGTAAATTATGGAGGGAACACAATATCAAGTAATCGGTTCTTGTATTAAAGCGATCTTGATATAATCAGGGCGTTTAACGTCACGAGTACATTTAATCTCCAGACCGCGTTCTGTGTGGTCCTGAAGCCAATTTGAAAATGCCAATCTGTAGTCTTCATCCCCCCCCCCCTCCTCCCTGGAAACCCTAAAATTCCACGGGGGGGGGGGGTGAATTCCCAAAAGGTTCAGAACCACTGCATTAGGACATACATATACTGCAAACATCAGATTCATGCGATCTGATGATGGCAAAATCTCATCTCTCATCTCATCATGTTCCTCTTGTACCTTGCGGTGTCGAGGTGAAGTATAAACTTCGTGAGAGTGCCCGATTATGGGCTTCATATATAGAAATTCCCATGGACTCTGTTATTCCCTCCGTCCAACGTTTACGTGGTCGGCCTCTTCCTCTGTTTCCATCTGGTCTGTACATCATTGCTTGTTGTGGCATGCTGTTGACTGGTAACCTACTTGCATGGCCAAACCATTTGACTTGCTGCTTTCTAATAAAATCTAGTGCTGCTTTAACCCCCACTTAAGTCCTGATTTCTTCATTTCCGATCTTATCTCTTCTTGATACGTTGAGTATTCTTCTCAGGAACCTCATTTCTGTTGTTGTGATTTTTCTTTTCTCTTTTTCTGTCATTGTCCAGGTTTGGCATTGGTAGCACAGAGTTGGTAGGAAGATTGTGTTGTAAAGTGCTTTCTTAGTAGTTATTGAAACATGTTTGTTCTTTAGTATTGGTGCCATTTTCCCAGTGAGTTGATTTGCCTTATTGCACCTATTTTCGATCTCGTCTTCTGATCTGCCATTTGATGATATTATACTTCCTAGGTACTTGAGATGGCAAAATAATCACCAAAAATGTCAAATTTCACTATTAAATCTCCAACAACAAAATACGAAAGAAAATATTTAAATTATAGGAATTTCATTATATAGTCTATGGAAGAGTATGGTCAGCAAAATATCTGATTTTAAGGACATAAAATGGCTCTTAAGCAATCCACCATGTACGGATCGTGAAGATCGAGCAGTGTGAGCAAGCACAATAGTGATTACAAAATGACTGTCTAGCTATCGACATACACAATGGAAGAACAATGAGGCATTATTCGTTGTTTGTGATCAGAGAATGTAAAATCTTGTGAAATCAACAGAAGTATGATTTAGTATGGAGACAGTTGTTTGAGTCAGAGGAGAGTGTATGAACAGTTAAAAAGATAACGGTTCTCTCCGGTTGAGAAAAGACGCAGAAATCCGTTTGAAAAATTATGATAATCATAATCTTTAATGGTGCAATTCCAGGAAATGGGTGACACTGTAACTAGTACTCCATACAAGGACATGCCAGTGAACAAAGTGAAAACCGCGATTCTACAGAAACGCCGGGGACTTCTCTCACAGGGTATATTGTTGTTGCAGGTGTCAGCATACGTCTGCGCAAACAGTAGATATATACATACTCTAACATTTGAGGTCTTGAAACATCCAGCATACAGTCCAGACTTGGCGCCTTCAGACTTTCACTTGTTTGGACAATAGAAAGAACATTCTCGGGGTGAGGGGCTTACAGAAGGCAGCGAGGTAATGGATGTGGTGCAAAATTAGTTTAAGCCACACTTTAAAAATGTTTCATATTAGGCATCAACAAGCTAGTGGGCAGGTGGACCAAAAGTGTTGCCAGGCATGGGGACTATGTTGGGAAATAACACACACAGAATGTGTGGTTCTCTCTATTCTAAAATATCTATTCATAGAATTCCTGTTCCTTAATGACGTCATCTAGTAATTTACCTTCATTTTAAAATATGGTTGTTTAATAATCACAAATCAAGAAGCAATAACATAGCGAATAATCGCCTTTAGTCACTTAGCATGTTTTTATGACAGGAACAGCTCTTTTAAATATCACTGGGAGTCTTAATTATCTTCATTTCTTGAAAGTCTTCTTCGAATGTTGCCTGCTTGTCGCTGTATACGTCAATAACCATTGATCTTTACCTGACATAGAAGACTCATATTGTTTCATATCAAACGTGTGCAAGGCAAAGAATGAAAGCCAAGCATGACAGATCTTGCTTTTGTTGAAATAGCTTTCGAATTGACAAAGTACACTGTAGTTTTGCAGACACATGATCACCAACCATGCTACGGGCTGCTTTTAATGCCCTCACAACATTTGTCACAATTACAAGACCGCCACATATATCTACACCGATTATTTAAAGCTAGGTGATTATTGTTGATAGGGTGCTGAAGTGCACATGATGTAATCGAGGTTTCCTGACAAATTAATGCTTGAAAACGACGACTTTCTCATTTTTCTCTAGGAAACTTCGTACTCGCTTAAACTGCTAACAACTGTATCAGTTTCATGGTAGCGCATGCAGTAATATAATCCTACTTGTAGCCAGGATCTTCATTCTGTAAAGGCAGATACTGGAAATAGAGACGCTGAAATTTTTATATTTCTGCACTATGAGATCTTTCTTGGATACGTTCTTCACATTAGAAATCAGCCTTGTTCTCATCAACATAAATCATTTGAATTGCTGCAGCTACCCGTTGAAAGCCGGCGATGTGGCGAAGGGGCTACGCACACAATTCGTAATCCCGTATACCGCGTTCGAAACACAGCTATGGCCGATTTGACAACAGACCGCCTTAATACAATGGATATGTGCCGTCGTTCAGATAACAATGGCAAACTACTGAACATAACTTACCAAAAAGTCACAGAAAAGCCGGGAAATGATGGGGTTGACAGTGACGGTTGTAAAGGATATGCAGCTAGCTTAACGGCTTGAAATGCATGTGAATTGTCATTAAGGCGCAATATTTTGGACACAGCATGATCAGACATTTTGCTGTCTTCGCGATGTATACAGCTGCATCTGTTACTAGAATAGTACATTTTCTCTTTTTGCGATTCTGGCCAAAGAAAGTTTACGGGACTGTAAATCTATACCAATGGGTCAGTGGTGAGAAACACACGTAATGGTTGGGGCTTCATTGCGAAAGCTAATGTACGATTCTTCAAAAAGGAGAGTCTGGTATATGAGACTACCACCTCCAGCATGAGAATGGAGGTGGAAGCAGTAACAGTGGCATCCCGTTGGTTAGAGAAGACCACTGAAACACACATTGTATTCATTATGGACTCAATGAGTATGCTTAGTAAGTTCGATAAAAGAATGTTTCGTGTGGAACGACTAGCCTCGCTTCAGAGGTCACAGATTGTGAGAATTGTATGGATTGTTTTCCCTCCCAATGCTGGAGTGCGGGGGAATGAACTGGCCGATAGGCTAGCAGGGTATGCACCTATTGGTGATAGATTACCTATAGACAAGGGAGACGTGGTCGAGTGTATGTGGGACCAAGTGGAGAAGGAGGGGAAACAGATTATTGAGAACCCCTAAACAGATTGAGAACCCATATGTGGAAAGAATGAGATTGCTGAGGATCTGAAGATGTTCTAGAAGAATCTCAAAACAGAGAGGGGAGACCAAGAGAACTTTAAATCAGATAGCGGTGGCAAAGATCAGTAGTATGGCTCTTCGATGGCTGTTTAACGATGGGACAGAGCGCGTATGGGGATGCTCTAGATGAAATTATGTCGGTTCCTTGCTTAACTCAACTCAACTTACGGGGCAGTAATTGTGGAGTAGTTGGCCCTCTCCGAAGTTTCACACATAAGGAAAAATATGTTTTTGTCTGCAGGTAGGTACTGGCATTGTATACACCCATGTTCAACGCCCGTGATTTTATCAAGAGACATCCATATCTTGTTATCACTAATACACCATATTCCCTAAATGCGGGTTGCTGTTTTTTTTTAAACATATAACAGCAGATATCGTCACCTGACACAGGTCCTTGACAGCTCTGATGCCTTACTTGACATGAGCGATGTTGATTTCTGGAACAACAGTTGTTGCTCACTCTGATGAAGAATCTCTTGCGTTATAAGGTGATGCATTACTGTTGCAGAGGGAGCAGCTTCTCGGCAACAAGCTGTAGTTTGCACACTTTATAAGATAACATCTCCCCATTGTTCTAAAATATTGCTCTTCAGTCTCCGATACAAATTACTTTAATTTATAATTTGTTGATGGCTGTGATTTAATCATTTTGACTGAGATAAAAGAGCCACTCCGTGTGAGACTACAGTGGCATAATGCAGTCTTCCAGCTTCAGACGCGGAGTCAGATACCTGGACTACCCGTACATCGAAAGTTGCAGAGACATCATCAATCAATCAATCAGGTGCCGTCTCCGCAATGAAGGTTGGCTGCAATGAATGTCCAACACTGTCTGTCTCTCGCCTTGACTGTACATTCTGTCAGGCTGATGTTAGTCAATCTCTTGATGTTATCCTCTCACTTGTATCGTTGTCTACCTCTTGCTATCTTGCCCTCAATCGAGGCTTTCCAGTATGGTTTTTATACGAGTATCATGTCTTTTAACGTATCCAAAAAATTTCACTTGTCTCCTCTTTATTTCTTTCATCAACTCTCTCTTCATTCCCAGTTTTTCTAGGACCTCTGCATTTGATTGGTTTTGTTTCCATGAAATACGACCTTTTCGTCTGTATATCCACATCCCCAGGGCCTCTATGCGACTTTCTAGTTGCTTGTTCAATGTCCATGCTTCCGCGCCATACAGTAGCGTTGAATATACGTAGCATTTGACAATTCACATTTTTAATGCGTTATTAATCTCTCTAGATGCTAATACTGATTTCATGCCGTTGAAAGCATTTTTGGCCATTCCTATTCTCTTTTTGATTTCCATTTCACTTCTGCCACCATCTGTATTATATGTCCAAGATAAGAGAAACTTGTTACTTGTTCTAGTATCTACCCTACTGTGATGTTCATTGATGATCTTTCATTTTCACTGCTAATTATCATAGTTTTTGTATTTTGGATTGATATCTAAGCCACATTCTGCACTGTGCCTGTTAACTTCTTCCACTAGGTCTTGCAACTCTTGCTCACTTTCTGCTGGTAACACGGTATCGTCAGCATATCTAAGATTGTTTATGATTCTTCCATTGATGTTTAGTCCAGGCATTTCAACTTGTTTACAAATTCTGTCTGTGTATAGGTTGAAGAGGCTTGGGGGACAGTACACATCCCTGCCTTACTCCTCTTTTTATCTCTATGGGTGACGAATAGTTACTACCTCATCTAATAGACGTCATTTGTCCCCAGTACAAGTTACTAATAAGTCTGATGTCCTTTCCGTCTACTCCTATATCTTGAAGGCACGTAATCAGTCGTTCATGTTGTACTCTATCAAAAGCTTTCTGTAGTCTATAAAACAAACATATATACTTTTGTGAACTTCTATATATTTCTCAATTAATATCCTCAAACAGATAAATGCTTCTCTGGTGCCGCTGTGTTTGCAGAACCCAAATTGTTCTTCAGGTCCTTCCTCATCTATTTTATGTTGAATTCTTCATCATAAGAGACATCATAAAAAAATCGTCTAACTACTAACATACAGTTTAAGGAGGGCTTTACGAGGTGGAAGTTGTATGTTTTTTTCCTACATATTGGATTGTACTGCATATCAAAGACCCATAAACAGGTTCCTGCTTGTGGACATGTTTATTATTATTATTATTATTATTAATTATTATTATTAATTGAGTTAGTTTCGTAGCCCAAATCTCATGCTATTATAACATTTAGATTGAGACCCATTCTTGACGATTATGATCATACGATGCCTGGTAATAATATTTGCAATAATATTGACTAACATTGATGCCAAAGAAATTCGGTTGCAATTTAGTAGGAGCAACAACTAGACCAGGGGCAGACTGTCACACAGATCATGCTGCAGTTATAGGAAAGACGACATTAAAATTAAGACTATAGAAAAGCCTACAGGCCCGAAAAATCACGTGTTCGAATTCCCATCAAGGCGGGTTATTTTCTTAAATAGAGCCAGGTCTCGTTGGTGTGTACAGTCTACAATGGGTGTCAGGAAATGTCATGTGGTGTAACAGATATCTAGCGTAATATTTACCACATCACACATTGAGTACCGATTTTCCATAAATAAAATATTGGGCTATCACCACATACCTAAATACGTGTCATATTATGTGAAGACCGGCCTCCGTGGTTAAGGTCTTACGGGCGCGATTTGTAAGCCCGCTTACTACACATCTGCGACAGATTTGGCAGCAGATAGCGTTGCTCTGGGTTTGAACGTGTTGGTATGGGATCCGATTGCTCAGAAAGTAATGGCAAACTACTGAACGTAAACTGGCCAAGACATCAACAACAGCAGTAAAATGTGGGTGCTGACAACGATGTCCTGTAAATGGGATATGAAAAAAAAAACACACACACAACAAAACAAAGGTATGTGAAAGGGTACTTTACGTTTAATTACTATACTTATTTAAGTTGAAATTAAATCATGATATTTCCCTCTCAAAGCTTAATTAATATAAATGTAATTTGCCGGGTACAGAATACGTTAAAATTTCAAATATCAGACATTTTCTTCGTACCTAGGACAGCCAAATGATTAATCAACATTATCTTTAAAGGCATGTTACAGTTACATCTTGTAATGCGTATTACAATGAGACATTCAACATTTAGATGGTTACAAAAAGAGACAAACGTGCTCGTATTGTAACAACTTGTTCGCTGGCTGTGAACTCCAGCGCAAAGTCCTGTATGTTGGATGAAGACATCCTGTTGTCCAACATCAGTGTGATGTCATACAGGACCTGAGGTTTGCGTGAGTATCCTTTCTCCTATGTCTGGCTTATTGGTGTGCAGACTGGTGGTTCCTCGCCGTACAAGCAGATACTTTCCTACTTCTGAGGAATCCTTGGAAGTAGCCATAGCGAAAGACAGCGAGAAAAGATTCAGGTTAGCCTTTCGAAATATAATTTAATATTATAATTACTTTTTTTTCCATTCATTCGATTTGAATTCGAGAATTGTCCACGCATGTGATACCACTACTAGTAGTGCTACTACTAGGTAGTGCGCTCGATTGATTTGTATGTGTGGGCCAGCTTTCCTTAGTACCAGTGATGCCCGCCATCAGACGAACCAAATCCGACTTCTGAGGTACTTATAATTAACGTTCCCTCAACATCGTTTAAGCCCTACTGATCGGCACGCGGAACGCAATATAAAGTTTAAGAGTGCGCCCATTGGCCAGGTCGACTTCCATAACAATACATGAACGAACTCTTCTTGTTGGGATCGTGAGATGTGACAAAACATTGCCCGCGCCACTTGGTTAGGCACGCGGTGATGATGATAATGAAAGGGAAGACACTCTATCATCGTTCTGATAACGCAGTGCGCTATACATCCATATTCATTGTGTATTATATTGATAATTACCTTTGGCCTAATCAGGGTAATTAGAATAAAATGTAGGATACTTTCTTACAAGGGACTCGCACTAGTCAGTGGAGAGCATGCCACTGCCTGCCTGGCCTGGTTGTCGTGTGTTGCATCCCCATCGAAGCAGATTTTTTTCTTCTTTGTTTTTCAAATTAACTTACACTCTCAGGTCTACCTAGCCTAAAATTGGTGCCAGGAAATGTCCAGGGAAGTTAAGGTGCCTTAAGGTGCATTTGACATATGTTGTTAGGCCCATATTTTATAGAAAAATCGGCACTCGGTAGGGGATATGGTCAGTATTACTCCGCCAGTCATAATTTCCCAAGACCTGTCCTGTTCCTCTGTCTATTTTAGGCTGGGTCACTTGTGCAGAGTTATAATCACATTAAGCCGGGAGTGCAGAGAGTGGCCAGCAGGGGCCACGGAAATGGAAATCCAGCAACTAATTCAGGATAACGCTCGCCCGGGTGATGTGATTATCTACACAGATGGTTCGGTGTTGAGAGGTAGTAGAAGTGCCTGGGGGTTCTTGGCAAAGGCTAATGGTCGACGTTTGGTGCAGGAGAGATTGGCATATGATACCACAACATCTAGCTTAAGAATGGAGGTGGAGGCGGTCTGTGCAGCTTTCCGCTGGATGGAGAATACGATACACACACACACATCGTCATTGTAACTGACTCAGAAAGCATACTGAGTAGGGTGAGGAGAGGCAAGCTTCGTGCAGAGTGGCTTGCTTCGCTTCGGAAGTCACGGGTGGCAAGCATCGTCTGGAACTTTTCTGCGGGGCATGCTGGTATGCTGGGGAATGAACAGGTGGACAGATTGGCTGGCTCTGCAAAACTTGGTGGAGTATTGATGCATAAGGCAGACGTGGTTGCGGCCTTGTGGGGGAACGTGTACACCTCGGAGGAGCAAATAGATCACCATGGTCTGGCAAGAATGTGACAGCGAGGAGTGACGAGGGGATCTGGCCGATGCTCGACGATTAGACGAAAGGCTAGACGCACATATAATCAAATTGCTACTGGTACTATTGGGGTTGAAACTCTTCGCTGGCTCTAAGGATGGGGACGGAGCGCTTATGGGAATGCCCCGAATGCTGTGATGTCGGTTCCTAAATCAATCAATCAATCATGTAGGCTGGGTCGACCTGGGAGTTCTGGACACTTTTTAATATTCTTGATAAATTGATCTCGGCTCTACCGGGCCGCCAAACGTCTAGCCACTAATGCTATCTATGTTCAATTCCGTTCATGTTCCCCAAAATTTAATGAGCCTCTTCTTATCGTTTTGATGAGTGATTTTGTAAAGCCTCAATATCTCTGCATTTGTTTTTTTTTATCTGGTCACAATTTTCTCTGCCCCCGCCCTCTAAAATCACATCACTGCTGTCTCCATTTTCTTTCCCATTTCATTACTCTTTATTACTAAATCTACATCAAGAAAACATCCAGTTTTAAATAACACCAGCGAAAATAATATCACTATATAATCTCATATCTAATCTAACCTCATATCTAATCTAATAATATCACAATATAATAAGTAAACTACAATATGTGCTAAAGAACATAGTTATAAATAATTACACATGTAACTGAGGTACGGCATCAAATGTAATACACAAAGATCGATTGCTAGAAACATTTTTTTTTTCCAAATGTTTATAAAAAGATATATCAACTGTTACAACATGAAATACATATAATTACGCGTTTGGTAGCCATGTATAATTTACCACACTTTTTGGGTAGCTATATGTAAGGTGTAATTCCGATTCTAGTAGGTTGTTGATTTTCCAGTATTTTTTTCAGTGTCTACGCAGGGAATTGTCGGTGTAGGTAGCTGTAATTGAGATTTGTTCGACTTCCAAATAAGTGTAATTAGAAACAGTAAATTTCTGGAAACATTCAGGCATTGGAGTGCAGAGTCTACGTTAATTTTCGGTATTCTGTAACTATTCAAAATTGCTCATTTATGCGCCAGATAATTATAGCTAGTGTTGTATACGCACATTAGCAATGAGAATTTTAGAATAATAATTGTAGTTAGATCCGAGGGTTCCAGTTCTTTTGTAAACAAAGCAGACTCACACGGAAACAATAATTCAGCACTGTCACGTTTAGACAAGCTGATGTCATACCACATTGTACTAGAAGTAGCATATAGTTGCTACCACAAATATCAGCTCGTTTCAACAGACTTGTAAATATCAGTATTTATTGTATTCTTTTTTTCTCGTTTGCCCATAAAGGACATGGGTTGCACTGTCTCCGATTGAAGCCATTTAGCACAAACATCCCACTTACCCCACTTAACTCGGCATTTTTGGGTATTCAGTTTGCTTTCCTTCCTGAATGTCTACTTTCTCAACCAGATGGCAGTTAAGCAGACTAGGTCACATGGAATCAAATCTAGATGAAGCTAAATTACCTGAATGTCGATTACATGTCCAAACAATATCGCTCAAAGGTCATAAATACGTTGTGACTGAATTTATTTTCTCTGGCTAATTAACATATCAGAATATGTAATCATGGTTCATAACAACAGATCACGCAGATGGACTAGTCAGATATAGGCTCAGTGCTTCATAGAAGCTATGGAGTGGCATGAGCCGAACATTCTACTTCGTCATTTATTCACATCAAGTTGTTACCGAGCCTAACTGTCCTTATCGCCTAAAATTCACGGTTAAATATCTGCTACCGCATTGGGGGGGGGGGGGGGGGGGGGGGGGACATCCGGTAAGCGATAAAGATTTTCATCCAATCGCATGCTAGTGCAGCTGACAGGAAACTGTTAGAGATCGTAAATGCTCACATCTATTTCACATATATTTTCCATCAGTTTCACATAATGTGGCTTGGATATTTCATTTTATATTGATGTTTCAATACATTGCCAGTATGGTGGTGACTTCAATGCCCGCTCCAAGGAATGGGACAGGTCGGGAGAGAACAGACAGGGTACCGCTCTTGCTGAGGCCTTTCTTGTGACGGATGTTGTCTGTCTAAATGACGGGACACGCACTAGGCTAGCAATGAGACCGGGGGACCCTAACACGGCCATCGACCTGGCACCTGTATCCCAAGAGGCGGCATCAGACATAAAATGGAGCGTCCTTGGAGACCATGGAAAGGACCACCTCCCCTGTTCTGTGCTGATACCTACGTCCAACAGAGTTAGGGCTATAAGAGCCCACAGGACATTCAGTTATGATTGCGACCACTCGTCGCTCTTGGGGCACATTAGATCACAGGGAAGATCTAAACCAACAAGAAGAATGTTCACCCAGCCACCATGGTGGACACCAGAGGTCGAGAATTCATGGAGGGAAAAGAAGGCAGCCATAAGGAATTGGCAGAGCGTGCGTAGAGCAACCAGTTCAGTTGACTCAGAATTGGAGGAGGCTGAAAGATATAAAAAAAGTAAAGGTGCAGGATTTTAAACTCCAGGCAGCGGAGGCAAAAAGGATTAAGTCGGAACAGTTTATCAATGAAGTCGGTGGGGATGGGACATTGGGAAAATTCTGGAAGCTGCACCAGCAGATAAAGAGACGGGCGATGCCTGGTACACATGGTACCGTTTACGATGATAACAACCGATCTATGACAACTGACAAGGACAAAGGCGAGGCTTGTCTTGCACGATTTTTAAAACAGACGGATCAGCAAGATAGAACTATTAGAGATTACGTCAGAAAAGCCTTGTCACGGGTCACTAGGAAGGAGGACTGTGAGATTAAAGTGGAGGATATTAAACGGGTACTGAAGCGGGCTAAAGACACAGCGCCAGGTCCGGATGGGGTGAAGTACTCCCATATGAGTAACATAAATGATGGGGACTTGGAGGAGATGGCTCTTTGATTGATTGATTGATTTAGGAATCGACATCACAGCATTCGGGGCATTCCCATAAGCGCTCCGTCCCCATCCTCAGCAGCCAGCGAAGAGTTCCAACACCAATAGCACAGGTAGAAATCTGATTTTATGTCCGTCTAGCCTTTCCTCTGAGCGTTGAGCGTCGGCCAGATCCCCTCGTCATTTCTGGCTGTCTCATTTTTGCCAGACCATGGTAATCCATTTGCTCCTCCGAGGTGTACACGTGCTCCCACAAGGCCGCAACCACGTCTGCCTTGTCATGTATCAATACTCCACAAAGTTCTGCAGAGCCAGCCAATCTGTCCGCCTGTTCATTTCCCAGCACACCGGCATGCCCCGGAGAAAATATCCAAGCGATGCTTGTCACCCGTGACCTCCGAAGCTCTTTGTTTCAACCTAAGCATCAATGCGGCGGAAATACCGCAGGATTGGGCGAAGGGCTACCTGGTCCCACTCCCAAAGCCAGGTAAGGATCACTCCAGACTCAATGGATAACGAATCATAACCCTGCAAAACACGTATGGCAAAGTCCTTGCAAAGATAGTAGCACGCAGGCTCCAGTAACATTCGGATAGGTCGTAATCTGCTTCCCCAAGGACTCGGGAGTTACCGGCCTGGAAAGGACACCTGGGCCAATGCTGCAAGTTTTGCATTTGATTTCTACGAGGCCTTCCAGGATAAACCAGAGACAGTGGCTTTAGCTCTTGACCTGGAGGATGCGTATAACAGGGTCATGTATGATCGGTTGATATACACACTGTTGGACATGGAGGTCTGCCTTGCCTTGTTATTTGGGTTGCAGCGGTCTTTTAGGGGCGTAATGTTGCACTGAGCATGGGTTCCTGGACTTCTGACCCTTGTACTATTGCACCTGGATTGCCACAGGGATCTGCCTTGTCCCCAGTGCTCGTTAATGTCTACACCAGCAAAATTGCAGCTATTGAGACACCAGGTGTGGGTAAAATCTTAGCATTTGCAGATGATGTGCTGGTGTACAGACAGGGCAGAGACATGGCCAGTTTGGCGAAAGACTTACAGGTGGCAGTAAATGGGCTGGCAGAGTGGTGCAGGGACGCAGGGGCCATTATACACCCAGACAAGGCATCGGTTGTGTGGTACTCCCTGAATAACCGGATCGTCAAGGCAGATGTCCCAGGTATTATGTTGAATGGATGTCCTCTTAGTCGAGAGAGTAAATTCAACTGCTTGGGTATCACCTTTGACAGGTGTTCGTCTTTTAAGGATCATGTGGAGACTTTGGTGATGAAGGCTGGTAGGGGACTTAATGCATTGAGGGCTATGGCAGCATCCAGGGTAGATTATAAGATGCTTTATAGGCTCTTTCAGCAGTTAATAATTTCTGTCATTGAGTATGGTTTGGGGTTTCTGACAGTATCGAAGAGCCAACTTGAAAGGTTGAAGCGCATACAGAATGCTGCGGGGCATGCTGGTATGCTGGGGAATGAACAGGTGGACAGATTGGCTGGCTCTGCAAAACTTGGTGGAGTATTGATGCATGATAAGGCAGACGTGGTTGCGGCCTTGTGGGGGAACGTGTACACCTCGGAGGAGCAAATAGATCACCATGGTCTGGCAAGAATGTGACAGCGAGGAGTGACGAGAGGATCTGGCCGATGCTCGGCGATTAGACGAAAGGCGAGACGCACATATAATCAGATTGCTACTGGTACTATTGTGGTTGAAACTCTTCGCTGGCTCTACGATGGGGACGGAGCGCTTATGGGAATGCCCCGAATGCTGTGATGTCGGTTCCTAAATCAATCAATCAATCATTTAGGCTGGGTCGACCTGGGAGTTCTGGACACTTTTTAATATCCTTGATAAATTGATCTCGGCTCTACCGGGCCGCCAAACGTCTAGCCACTAATGTTATCTATGTTCAATTCCGTTCATATTCCCCAAAATTTAATGAGCCTCTTCTTATCGTTTTGATGAGTGATTTTGTAAAGCCTCAATATCTCTGCGTTTGTTTGTTTTTTTATCTGGTCACGATTTTCTCTTCCCCCGCCCTCTAAAATCACATCACTGTTGTCTCCATTTTCTTTCCCATTTCATTACTCTTTATTACTAAATCTACATCAAGAAAACATCCAGTTTTAAATAACACCAGCGAAAATAATATCACTATATAATCTCATATCTAATCTAACCTCATATCTAATCTAATAATATCACAATATAATAAGTAAACTACAATATGTGCTAAAGAACATAGTTATAAATAATTACACATGTAACTGAGGTACGGCATCGAATGTAATACACAAAGATCGATTGCTAGAAACGTGTTTTTTTTCCAAATGTTTATAAAAAGATATATCAACTGTTACAACATGAAATACATATAATTACGCGTTTGGTAGCCATGTATAATTTACCACACTTTTTGGGTAGCTATATGTAAGGTGTAATTCCGATTCTAGTAGGTTGTTGATTTTCCAGTATTTTTTTCAGTGTCTACGCAGGGAATTGTCGGTGTAGGTAGCTGTAATTGAGATTTGTTCGACTTCCAAATAAGTGTAATTAGAAACAGTAAATTTCTGGAAACGTTCAGGCATTGGAGTGCAGAGTCTACGTTAATTTTTCGGTATTCTGTAACTATTCAAAATTGCTCATTTATGCGCCAGATAATTATAGCTAGTGTTGTATACGCACATTAGCAATGAGAATTTTAGAATAATAATTGTAGTTAGATCCGAGGGTTCCAGTTCTTTTATAAACAAAGCAGACTCACACGGAAACAATAATTCAGCACTGTCACGTTTAGACAAGCTGATGTCATACCACATTGTACTAGAAGTAGCATATAGTTGCTATCACAAATATCAGCTCGTTTCAGCAGACTTGTAAATATCAGTATTTATTGTATTCTTTTTTTCTCGTTTGCCCATAAAGGACATGGGTTGCACTGTCTCCGATTGAAGTCATTTAGCACAAACATCCCACTTACCCCACTTAACTCGGCATTTTTGGGTATTCAGTTTGCTTTCCTTCCTGAATGTCTACTTTCTCAACCAGATGGCAGTTAAGCAGACTAGGTCACATGGAATCAAATCTAGATGAAGCTAAATTACCTGAATGTCGATTACATGTCCAAACAATATCGCTCAAAGGTCATAAATACGTTGTGACTGAATTTATTTTCTCTGGCTAATTAACATATCAGAATATGTAATCATGGTTCATAACAACAGATCACGCAGATGGACTGGTCAGATATAGGCTCAGTGCTTCCTAGAAGCTATGGAGTGGCATGAGCCGAACATTCTACTTCGTCATTTATTCACATCAAGTTGTTACAGAGCCTAACTGTCCTTATCGCCTAAAATTCACGGTTAAATATCTGCTACCGCATTGAGGGGGTGGGGGGGGGGGGAAACATCCGGTAAGCGATAAAGATTTTCATCCGATCGCATGCTAGTGCAGCTTACAGGAAACTGTTAGAGACCGTAAATGCTCACATCTTTTTCACATATATTTTCCATCAGTTTCACATAATGTGGCTTGGATATTTCATTTTATATTGATGTTTCAATACATTGCCAGTATGTTGACTTCAATGCCCGCTCCAAGGAATGGGACAGGTCGGGAGAGAACAGACAGGGTACTGCTCTTGCTGAGGCCTTTCTTGTGACGGATGTTGTCTGTCTAAATGACGGGACACGCACTAGGCTAGCAATGAGACCGGGGGACCCTAACACGGCCATCGACCTGGCACCTGTATCCCAAGAGGCGGAATCAGACATAAAATGGAGCGTCCTTGGAGACCATGGAAGGGACCACCTCCCCTGTTCTGTGCTGATACCTACGTCCAACAGAGTTTGGGCTATAAGAGCCCGCGGGGCATTCAGTTATGATTGCGACCACTCGTTGCTCTTGGGGCACATTAGATCACAGGGAAGATCTAAACCAACAAGAAGAATGTTCACCCAGCCACCATTGTGGACACCAGAGGTGGAGAATTCATGGAGGGAAAAGAAGACAGCCATAACTAATTGGCAGAGGGTGCGGAGAGCAACCAGTTCAGTTGACTCAGAATTGGAGGAGGCTGAAAGATATTTAAAAAAAAGTAAAGGTGCAGGATTTTAAACTCCAGGCAGCGGAGGCAAAAAGGATTAAGTCGGAACAGTTTATCAATGAAGTCGGTGGGGATGTGACATTGGGAAAATTCTGGAAGCTGCACCAGCAGATAAAGAGACGGGCGATGCCTGGTACACATGGTACCGTTTACGATGATAACAACCGATCTATGACAACTGACAAGGACAAAGGCGAGGCTTGTCTTGCACGATTTTTAAAACAGACGGATCAGCAAGATAGAGCTATTAGAGATTACGCCAGAAAAGCCTTGTCACGGGTCACTAGGAAAGAGGACTGTTAGATTAATGTGGAGGACATTAAACGGGTACTGAAGCGGGCTAAAGACACAGCGCCAGGTCCGGATGGGGTGAGGTACTCCCATATGAGTAACATAAATGATGGGGACTTGGAGGAGATGGCTCTTTGATTGATTGATTGATTTAGGAATCGACATCACAGCATTCGGAGCATTCCCATAAGCGCTCCGTCCCCATCCTCAGCAGCCAGCGAAGAGTTCCAACACCAATAGCACAGGTAGCAATCTGATTTTATGTCCGTCTCGCCTTTCCTCTGAGCGTTGAGCGTCGGCCAGATCCCCTCGTCGTTTCTGGCTGTCTCATTTTTGCCAGACCATGGTAATCCATTTGCTCCTCCGAGGTGTACACGTGCTCCCACAAGGCCGCAACCACGTCTGCCTTGTCATGTATCAATACTCCACCAAGTTCTGCAGAGCCAGCCAATCTGTCCGCCTGTTCATTTCCCAGCACACCGGCATGCCCCGGAGAAAATATCCAAGCGATGCTTGTCACCCGTGACCTCCGAAGCTCTTTGTTTCAACCTAAGCATCAATGCGGCGGAAATACCGCAGGATTGGGCGAAGGGCTACCTGGTCCCACTCCCAAAGCCAGGTAAGGATCACTCCAGGCTCAATGGATAACGAATCATAACCCTGCAAAACACGTATGGCAAAGTCCTTGCAAAGATAGTAGCACGCAGGCTCCAGTAACATTCGGATAGGTCGTAATCTGCTTCCCCAAGGACTCGGGAGTTACCGGCCTGGAAAGGACACCTGGGCCAATGCTGCAAGTTTTGCATTTGATTTCTACGAGGCCTTCCAGGATAAACCAGAGACAGTGGCTTTAGCTCTTGACCTGGAGGATGCGTATAACAGGGTCATGTATGATCGGTTGATATACACACTGTTGGACATGGAGGTCTGCCTTGCCTTGTTAGTTGGGTTGCAGCGGTCTTTTAGGGGCGTAATGTTGCACTGAGCATGGGTTCCTGGACTTCTGACCCTTGTACTATTGCACCTGGATTGCCACAGAGATCTGCCTTGTCCCCAGTGCTCGTTAATGTCTACACCAGCAAAATTGCAGCTATTGAGACACCAGGTGTGGGTAAAATCTTAGCATTTGCAGATGATGTGCTGGTGTACAGACAGGGCAGAGACATGGCCAGTTTGGCGAAAGACTTACAGGTGGCAGTAAATGGGCTGGCAGAGTGGTGCAGGGACGCAGGGGCCATTATACACCCAGACAAGGCATCGGTTGTGTGGTACTCCCTGAATAACCGGATCGTCAAGGCAGATGTCCCAGGTATTATGTTGAATGGATGTCCTCTTAGTCGAGAGAGTAAATTCAACTGCTTGGGTATCACCTTTGACAGGTGTTCGTCTTTTAAGGATCATGTGGAGGCTTTGGTGATGAAGGCTGGTAGGGGACTTAATGCATTAAGGGCTATGGCAGCATCCAGGGTAGATTATAAGATGCTTTATAGGCTCTTTCAGCAGTTAATAATTTCTGTCATTGAGTATGGTTTGGGGTTTCTAACAGTATCGAAGAGCCAACTTGAAAGGTTGAAGCGCATACAGAATGCTGCGGGGCATGCTGGTATGCTGGGGAATGAACAGGTGGACAGATTGGCTGGCTCTGCAAAACTTGGTGGAGTATTGATGCATTATAAGGCAGACGTGGTTGCGGCCTTGTGGGGGAACGTGTACACCTCGGAGGAGCAAATAGATCACCATGGTCTGGCAAGAATGTTACAGCGAGGAGTGACGAGGGGATCTGGCCGATGCTCGACGATTAGACGAAAGGCGAGTCGCACATATAATCAGATTGCTACTGGTACTATTGGGGTTGAAACTCTTCGCTGGCTCTAAGGATGGGGACGGAGCGCTTATGGGAATGCCCCGAATGCTGTGATGTCGGTTCCTAAATCAATCAATCAATCATTTAGGCTGGGTCGACCTGGGAGTTCTGGACACTTTTTAATATCCTTGATAAATTGATCTCGGCTCTACCGGGCCGCCAAACGTCTAGCCACTAATGCTATCTATGTTCAATTCCGTTCATATTCCCCAAAATTTAATGAGCCTCTTCTTATCGTTTTGATGAGTGATTTTGTAAAGCCTCAATATCTCTGCGTTTGTTTTTTTTTTTATCTGGTCACGATTTTCTCTGCCCCCGCCCTCTAAAATCACATCACTGCTGTCTCCATTTTCTTTCCCATTTCATTACTCTTTATTACTAAATCTACATCAAGAAAACATCCAGTTTTAAATAACACCAGCGAAAATAATATCACTATATAATCTCATATCTAATCTAACCTCATATCTAATCTAATAATATCACAATATAATAAGTAAACTACAATATGTGCTAAAGAACATAGTTATAAATAATTACACATGTAACTGAGGTACGGCATCGAATGTAATACACAAAGATCGATTGCTAGAAACGTTTTTTTTTTTCCAAATGTTTATAAAAAGATATATCAACTGTTACAACATGAAAGACATATAATTACGCGTTTGGTAGCCATGTATAATTTACCACACTTTTTGGGTAGCTATATGTAAGGTGTAATTCCGATTCTAGTAGGTTGTTGATTTTCCAGTATTTTTTTCAGTGTCTACGCAGGGAATTGTCGGTGTAGGTAGCTGTAATTGAGATTTGTTCGACTTCCAAATAAGTGTAATTAGAAACAGTAAATTTCTGGAAACATTCAGGCATTGGAGTGCAGAGTCTACGTTAATTTTCGGTATTCTGTAACTATTCAAAATTGCTCATTTATGCGCCAGATAATTATAGCTAGTGTTGTATACGCACATTAGCAATGAGAATTTTAGAATAATAATTGTAGTTAGATCCGAGGGTTCCAGTTCTTTTATAAACAAAGCAGACTCACACGGAAACAATAATTCAGCACTGTCAAGTTTAGACACGCTGATGTCATACCACATTGTACTAGAAGTAGCATATAGTTGCTACCACAAATATCAGCTCGTTTCAGCAGACTTGTAAATATCAGTATTTATTGTATTCTTTTTTTCTCTTTTGCCCATAAAGGACATGGGTTGCACTGTCTCCGATTGAAGCCATTTAGCACAAACATCCCACTTACCCCACTTAACTCGGCATTTTTGGGTATTCAGTTTGCTTTCCTTCCTTAATGTCTACTTTCTCAACCAGATGGCAGTTAAGCAGACTAGGTCACATGGAATCAAATCTAGATGAAGCTAAATTACCTGAATGTCGATTACATGTCCATAACAATATCGCTCAAAGGTCATAAATACGTTGTGACTGAATTTATTTTCTCTGGCTAATTAACATATCAGAATATGTAATCATGGTTCATAACAACAGATCACGCATATGGACTAGTCAGATATAGGCTCAGTGCTTCCTAGAAGCTATGGAGTGGCATGAGCCGAACATTCTACTTCGTCATTTATTCACATCAAGTTGTTACCGAGCCTAACTGTCCTTATCGCCTAAAATTCACGGTGTAATATCTGCTACCGCATTGAGGGGGGGGGGGGGGGGGTGGGGGGGGGGGAACATCCGGTAAGCGATAAAGATTTTCATCCGATCGCATGCTAGTGCAGCTGACAGGAAACTGTTAGAGACCGTAAATGCTCACATCTATTTCACATATATTTTCCATCAGTTTCACATAATGTGGCTTGGATATTTCATTTTATATTGATGTTTCAATACATTGCCAGTATGGTGACTTCAATGTCCGCTCCAAGGAATGGGACAGGTCGGGAGAGAACAGACAGGGTACTGCTCTTGCTGAGGCCTTTCTTGTGACGGATATCGTCTGTCTAAATGACGGGACACGCACTAGGCTAGCAATGAGACCGGGGGACCCTAACACGGCCATCGACCTGGCACCTGTATCCCAAGAGGCGGCATCAGACATAAAATGGAGCGTCCTTGGAGACCATGGAAGGGACCACCTCCCCTGTTCTGTGCTGATACCTACGTCCAACAGAGTTTGGGCTATAAGAGCCCACAGGGCATTCAGTTATGATTGCGACCACTCGTCGCTCTTGGGGAACATTAGATCACAGGGAAGATCTAAACCAACAAGAAGAATGTTCACCCAGCCACCATGGTGGACACCAGAGGTCGAGAATTCATGGAGGGAAAAGAAGGCAGCCATAAGGAATTGGCAGAGGGTGCGTAGAGCAACCAGTTCAGTTGACTCAGAATTGGAGGAGGCTGAAAGATATAAAAAAAGTAAAGGTGCAGGATTTTAAACTCCAGGCAGCGGAGGCAAAAAGGATTAAGTCGGAACAGTTTATCAATGAAGTCGGTGGGGATGGGACATTGGGAAAATTCTGGAAGCTGCACCAGCAGATAAAGAGACAGGCGATGCCTGGTACACATGGTACCGTTTACGATGATAACAACCGATCTATGACAACTGACAAGGACAAAGGCGAGGCTTGTCTTGCACGATTTTTAAAACAGACGGATCAGCAAGATAGAACTATTAGAGATTACGTCAGAAAAGTCTTGTCACGGGTCACTAGGAAGGAGGACTGTGAGATTAAAGTGGAGGATATTAAACGGGTACTGAAGCGGGCTAAAGACACAGCGCCAGGTCCGGATGGGGTGAAGTACTCCCATATGAGTAACATAAATGATGGGAACTTGGAGGAGATGGCTCTTTGATTGATTGATTGATTTAGGAATCGACATCACAGCATTCGGGGCATTCCCATAAGCGCTCCGTCCCCATCCTCAGCAGCCAGCGAAGAGTTCCAACACCAATAGCACAGGTAGCAATCTGATTTTATGTCCGTCTAGCCTTTCCTCTGAGCGTTGAGCGTCGGCCAGATCCCCTCGTCATTTCTGGCTGTCTCATTTTTGCCAGACCATGGTAATCCATTTGCTCCTCCGAGGTGTACACGTGCTCCCACAAGGCCGCAACCACGTCTGCCTTGTCATGTATCAATACTCCACCAAGTTCTGCAGAGCCAGCCAATCTGTCCGCCTGTTCATTTCCCAGCACACCGGCATGCTCCGGAGAAAATATCCAAGCGATGCTTGTCACCCGTGACCTCCGAAGCTCTTTGTTTCAACCTAAGCATCAATGCGGCGGAAATACCGCAGGATTGGGCGAAGGGCTACCTGGTCCCACTCCCAAAGCCAGGTAAGGATCACTCCAGACTCAATGGATAACGAATCATAACCCTGCAAAACACGTATGGCAAAGTCCTTGCAAAGATAGTAGCACGCAGGCTCCAGTAACATTCGGATAGGTCGTAATCTGCTTCCCCAAGGACTCGGGAGTTACCGGCCTGGAAAGGACACCTGGGCCAATGCTGCAAGTTTTGCATTTGATTTCTACGAGGCCTTCCAGGATAAACCAGAGACAGTGGCTTTAGCTCTTGACCTGGAGGATGCGTATAACAGGGTCATGTATGATCGGTTGATATACACACTGTTGGACATGGAGGTCTGCCTTGCCTTGTTATTTGGGTTGCAGCGGTCTTTTAGGGGCGTAATGTTGCACTGAGCATGGGTTCCTGGACTTCTGACCCTTGTACTATTGCACCTGGATTGCCACAGGGATCTGCCTTGTCCCCAGTGCTCGTTAATGTCTACACCAGCAAAATTGCAGCTATTGAGACACCAGGTGTGGGTAAAATCTTAGCATTTGCAGATGATGTGCTGGTGTACAGACAGGGCAGAGACATGGCCAGTTTGGCGAAAGACTTACAGGTGGCAGTAAATGGGCTGGCAGAGTGGTGCAGGGACGCAGGGGCCATTATACACCCAGACAAGGCATCGGTTGTGTGGTACTCCCTGAATAACCGGATCGTCAAGGCAGATGTCCCAGGTATTATGTTGAATGGATGTCCTCTTAGTCGAGAGAGTAAATTCAACTGCTTGGGTATCACCTTTGACAGGTGTTCGTCTTTTAAGGATCATGTGGAGGCTTTGGTGATGAAGGCTGGTAGGGGACTTAATGCATTGAGGGCTATGGCAGCATCCAGGGTAGATTATAAGATGCTTTATAGGCTCTTTCAGCAGTTAATAATTTCTGTCATTGAGTATGGTTTGGGGTTTCTGACAGTATCGAAGAGCCAACTTGAAAGGTTGAAGCGCATACAGAATGCTGCGGGGCATGCTGGTATGCTGGGGAATGAACAGGTGGACAGATTGGCTGGCTCTGCAAAACTTGGTGGAGTATTGATGCATGATAAGGCAGACGTGGTTGCGGCCTTGTGGGGGAACGTGTACACCTCGGAGGAGCAAATAGATCACCATGGTCTGGCAAGAATGTGACAGCGAGGAGTGACGAGAGGATCTGGCCGATGCTCGGCGATTAGACGAAAGGCGAGACGCACATATAATCAGATTGCTACTGGTACTATTGGGGTTGAAACTCTTCGCTGGCTCTACGATGGGGACGGAGCGCTTATGGGAATGCCCCGAATGCTGTGATGTCGGTTCCTAAATCAATCAATCAATCATTTAGGCTGGGTCGACCTGGGAGTTCTGGACACTTTTTAAATCCTTGATAAATTGATCTCGGCTCTACCGGGCCGCCAAACGTCTAGCCACTAATGCTATCTATGTTCAATTCCGTTCATATTCCCCAAAATTTAATGAGCCTCTTCTTATCGTTTTAATGAGTGATTTTGTAAAGCCTCAATATCTCTGCGTTTGTTTTTTTTTTATCTGGTCACGATTTTCTCTGCCCCCGCCCTCTAAAATCACATCACTGCTGTCTCCATTTTCTTTCCCATTTCATTACTCTTTATTACTAAATCTACATCAAGAAAACATCCAGTTTTAAATAACACCAGCGAAAATAATATCACTATATAATCTCATATCGAATCTAACCTCATATCTAATCTAATAATATCACAATATAATAAGTAAACTACAATATGTGCTAAAGAACATAGTTATAAATAATTACACATGTAACTGAGGTACGGCATCGAATGTAATACACAAAGATCGATTGCTAGAAACGTGTTTTTTTTTCCAAATGTTTATAAAAAGATATATCAACTGTTACAACATGAAATACATATAATTACGCGTTTGGTAGCCATGTATAATTTACCACACTTTTCGGGTAGCTATATGTAAGGTGTAATTCCGATTCTAGTAGGTTGTTGATTTTCCAGTATTTTTTTCAGTGTCTACGCAGGGAATTGTTGGTGTAGGTAGCTGTAATTGAGATTTGTTCGACTTCCAAATAAGTGTAATTAGAAACAGTAAATTTCTGGAAACGTTCAGGCATTGGAGTGCAGAGTCTACGTTAATTTTCGGTATTCTGTAACTATTCAAAATTGCTCATTTATGCGCCAGATAATTATAGCTAGTGTTGTATACGCACATTAGCAATGAGAATTTTAGAATAATAATTGTAGTTAGATCCGAGGGTTCCAGTTCTTTTGTAAACAAAGCAGACTCACACGGAAACAATAATTCAGCACTGTCACGTTTAGACAAGCTGATGTCATACCACATTGTACTAGAAGTAGCATATAGTTGCTACCACAAATATCAGCTCTTTTCAACAGACTTGTAAATATCAGTATTTATTGTATTCTTTAAATGTGTCAGATGTCAAAAAGCTAGTGCACTTACATATCAACTATCACCCTTACTGAAACATCCAAACATACCCATGTCCGCAAAACGACAGATAATAAACAGCATATTCACACCAACCCTATGCTACCAATCTCAAACCTGGACTTTATCCAAATTACACCTTCGCAAAATCAACACCTGCGAAATGAGATGCCTGAGGAGAGCTGCCAACTTAACAATCCGAGACCGAGTAAGAAATGCTACTATCAGACAGACTGTGGGATCAACACCTTGTGCCACATTTATTGACAGACAGAAGATCAAGTGGTTTGGCCATGTCATTAGAATGCAACATCAACAACTACCATCACTGGCCTTACATCAAAGATCATCTGCGACGAGACCACGAGGACGTCCAAGAAGAAAATGGATTGACGACATCAGAGACATTGTACAACCTCACGGAATGACACTATCCAGTGCCGTCCACCGGGCGCTGGAACGCAAATTATTCCTCCCCACGACGCTTGACGGCAGAAGTGGAAGATGATGATGATGATGATTGTATTCTTTTTTTCTCGTTTGCCCATAAAGGACATGGGTTGCACTGTCTCCGATTGAAGCCATTTAGCACAAACATCCCACTTACCCCACTTAACTCGGCATTTTTGGGTATTCAGTTTGCTTTCCTTCCTGAATGTCTACTTTCTCAACCAGATGGCAGTTAAGCAGACTAGGTCACATGGAATCAAATCTAGATGAAGCTAAATTACCTGAATGTCGATTACATGTCCAAACAATATCGCTCAAAGGTCATAAATACGTTGTGACTGAATTTATTTTCTCTGGCTAATTAACATATCAGAATATGTAATCATGGTTCATAACAACAGATCACGCAGATGGACTAGTCAGATATAGGCTCAGTGCTTCCTAGAAGCTATGGAGTGGCATGAGCCGAACATTCTACTTCGTCATTTATTCACATCAAGTTGTTACCGAGCCTAACTGTCCTTATCGCCTAAAATTCACGGTTAAATATCTGCTACCGCATTGGGGGGGGGGGGGGGGGGGACATCCGCTAAGCGATAAAGATTTTCATCCGATCGCATGCTAGTGCAGCTGACAGGAAACTGTTAGAGACCGTAAATGCTCACATCTATTTCACATATATTTTCCATCAGTTTCACATAATGTGGCTTGGATATTTCATTTTATATTGATGTTTCAATACATTGCCAGTATGGTGACTTCAATGCCCGCTCCAAGGAATGGGACAGGTCGGGAGAGAACAGACAGGGTACTGCTCTTGCTGAGGCCTTTCTTGTGACGGATGTCGTCTGTCTAAATGACGGGACACGCACTAGGCTAGCAATGAGACCGGGGGACCCTAACACGGCCATCGACCTGGCACCTGTATCCCAAGAGGCGGCATCAGACATAAAATGGAGCGTCCTTGGAGACCATGGAAGGGACCACCTCCCCTGTTCTGTGCTGATACCTACGTCCAACAGAATTAGGGCTATAAGAGCCCGCGGGGCATTCAGTTATGATTGCGACCACTCGTCGCTCTTGGGGCACATTAGATCACAGGGAAGATCTAAACCAACAAGAAGAATGTTCACCCAGCCACCATGGTGGACACCAGAGGTGGAGAATTCATGGAGGGAAAAGAAGACAGCCATAACTAATTGGCAGAGGGTGCGGAGAGCAACCAGTTCAGTTGACTCAGAATTGGAGGAGGCTGAAAGATATAAAAAAAAAAGTAAAGGTGCAGGATTTTAAACTCCAGGCAGCGGAGGCAAAAAGGATTAAGTGGGAACAGTTTATCAATGAAGTCTGTGGGGATGGGACATTGGGAAAATTCTGGAAGCTGCACCAGCAGATAAAGAGACGGGCGATGCCTGGTACACATGGTACCGTTTACGATGATAACAACCGATCTATGACAACTGACAAGGACAAAGGCGAGGCTTGTCTTGCACGATTTTTAAAACAGACGGATCAGCAAGATAGAGCTATTAGAGATTACGCCAGAAAAGCCTTGTCACGGGTCACTAGGAAGGAGGACTGTGAGATTAAAGTGGAGGATATTAAACGGGTACTGAAGCGGGCTAAAGACACAGCGCCAGGTCCGGATGGGGTGAAGTACTCCCATATGAGTAACATAAATGATGGGGACTTGGAGGAGATGGCTCTTTGATTGATTGATTGATTTAGGAATCGACATCACAGCATTCGGGGCATTCCCATAAGCGCTCCGTCCCCATCCTCAGCAGCCAGCGAAGAGTTCCAACACCAATAGCACAGGTAGAAATCTGATTTTATGTCCGTCTAGCCTTTCCTCTGAGCGTTGAGCGTCGGCCAGATCCCCTCGTCATTTCTGGCTGTCTCATTTTTGCCAGACCATGGTAATCCATTTGCTCCTCCGAGGTGTACACGTGCTCCCACAAGGCCGCAACCACGTCTGCCTTGTCATGTATCAATACTCCACAAAGTTCTGCAGAGCCAGCCAATCTGTCCGCCTGTTCATTTCCCAGCACACCGGCATGCCCCGGAGAAAATATCCAAGCGATGCTTGTCACCCGTGACCTCCGAAGCTCTTTGTTTCAACCTAAGCATCAATGCGGCGGAAATACCGCAGGATTGGGCGAAGGGCTACCTGGTCCCACTCCCAAAGCCAGGTAAGGATCACTCCAGACTCAATGGATAACGAATCATAACCCTGCAAAACACGTATGGCAAAGTCCTTGCAAAGATAGTAGCACGCAGGCTCCAGTAACATTCGGATAGGTCGTAATCTGCTTCCCCAAGGACTCGGGAGTTACCGGCCTGGAAAGGACACCTGGGCCAATGCTGCAAGTTTTGCATTTGATTTCTACGAGGCCTTCCAGGATAAACCAGAGACAGTGGCTTTAGCTCTTGACCTGGAGGATGCGTATAACAGGGTCATTGTATGATCGGTTGATATACACACTGTTGGACATGGAGGTCTGCCTTGCCTTGTTATTTGGGTTGCAGCGGTCTTTTAGGGGCGTAATGTTGCACTGAGCATGGGTTCCTGGACTTCTGACCCTTGTACTATTGCACCTGGATTGCCACAGGGATCTGCCTTGTCCCCAGTGCTCGTTAATGTCTACACCAGCAAAATTGCAGCTATTGAGACACCAGGTGTGGGTAAAATCTTAGCATTTGCAGATGATGTGCTGGTGTACAGACAGGGCAGAGACATGGCCAGTTTGGCGAAAGACTTACAGGTGGCAGTAAATGGGCTGGCAGAGTGGTGCAGGGACGCAGGGGCCATTATACACCCAGACAAGGCATCGGTTGTGTGGTACTCCCTGAATAACCGGATCGTCAAGGCAGATGTCCCAGGTATTATGTTGAATGGATGTCCTCTTAGTCGAGAGAGTAAATTCAACTGCTTGGGTATCACCTTTGACAGGTGTTCGTCTTTTAAGGATCATGTGGAGACTTTGGTGATGAAGGCTGGTAGGGGACTTAATGCATTGAGGGCTATGGCAGCATCCAGGGTAGATTATAAGATGCTTTATAGGCTCTTTCAGCAGTTAATAATTTCTGTCATTGAGTATTGTTTGGGGTTTCTGACAGTATCGAAGAGCCAACTTGAAAGGTTGAAGCGCATACAGAATGCTGCGGGGCATGCTGGTATGCTGGGGAATGAACAGGTGGACAGATTGGCTGGCTCTGCAAAACTTGGTGGAGTATTGATGCATGATAAGGCAGACGTGGTTGCGGCCTTGTGGGGGAACGTGTACACCTCGGAGGAGCAAATAGATCACCATGGTCTGGCAAGAATGTGACAGCGAGGAGTGACGAGAGGATCTGGCCGATGCTCGGCGATTAGACGAAAGGCGAGACGCACATATAATCAGATTGCTACTGGTACTATTGTGGTTGAAACTCTTCGCTGGCTCTACGATGGGGACGGAGCGCTTATGGGAATGCCCCGAATGCTGTGATGTCGGTTCCTAAATCAATCAATCAATCATTTAGGCTGGGTCGACCTGGGAGTTCTGGACACTTTTTAATATCCTTGATAAATTGATCTCGGCTCTACCGGGCCGCCAAACGTCTAGCCACTAATGTTATCTATGTTCAATTCCGTTCATATTCCCCAAAATTTAATGAGCCTCTTCTTATCGTTTTGATGAGTGATTTTGTAAAGCCTCAATATCTCTGCGTTTGTTTGTTTTTTTATCTGGTCACGATTTTCTCTTCCCCCGCCCTCTAAAATCACATCACTGTTGTCTCCATTTTCTTTCCCATTTCATTACTCTTTATTACTAAATCTACATCAAGAAAACATCCAGTTTTAAATAACACCAGCGAAAATAATATCACTATATAATCTCATATCTAATCTAACCTCATATCTAATCTAATAATATCACAATATAATAAGTAAACTACAATATGTGCTAAAGAACATAGTTATAAATAATTACACATGTAACTGAGGTACGGCATCGAATGTAATACACAAAGATCGATTGCTAGAAACGTGTTTTTTTTCCAAATGTTTATAAAAAGATATATCAACTGTTACAACATGAAATACATATAATTACGCGTTTGGTAGCCATGTATAATTTACCACACTTTTTGGGTAGCTATATGTAAGGTGTAATTCCGATTCTAGTAGGTTGTTGATTTTCCAGTATTTTTTTCAGTGTCTACGCAGGGAATTGTCGGTGTAGGTAGCTGTAATTGAGATTTGTTCGACTTCCAAATAAGTGTAATTAGAAACAGTAAATTTCTGGAAACGTTCAGGCATTGGAGTGCAGAGTCTACGTTAATTTTCGGTATTCTGTAACTATTCAAAATTGCTCATTTATGCGCCAGATAATTATAGCTAGTGTTGTATACGCACATTAGCAATGAGAATTTTAGAATAATAATTGTAGTTAGATCCGAGGGTTCCAGTTCTTTTATAAACAAAGCAGACTCACACGGAAACAATAATTCAGCACTGTCACGTTTAGACAAGCTGATGTCATACCACATTGTACTAGAAGTAGCATATAGTTGCTATCACAAATATCAGCTCGTTTCAGCAGACTTGTAAATATCAGTATTTATTGTATTCTTTTTTTCTCGTTTGCCCATAAAGGACATGGGTTGCACTGTCTCCGATTGAAGTCATTTAGCACAAACATCCCACTTACCCCACTTAACTCGGCATTTTTGGGTATTCAGTTTGCTTTCCTTCCTGAATGTCTACTTTCTCAACCAGATGGCAGTTAAGCAGACTAGGTCACATGGAATCAAATCTAGATGAAGCTAAATTACCTGAATGTCGATTACATGTCCAAACAATATCGCTCAAAGGTCATAAATACGTTGTGACTGAATTTATTTTCTCTGGCTAATTAACATATCAGAATATGTAATCATGGTTCATAACAACAGATCACGCAGATGGACTAGTCAGATATAGGCTCAGTGCTTCCTAGAAGCTATGGAGTGGCATGAGCCGAACATTCTACTTCGTCATTTATTCACATCAAGTTGTTACAGAGCCTAACTGTCCTTATCGCCTAAAATTCACGGTTAAATATCTGCTACCGCATTGAGGGGGTGGGGGGGGGGGAACATCCGGTAAGCGATAAAGATTTTCATCCGATCGCATGCTAGTGCAGCTTACAGGAAACTGTTAGAGACCGTAAATGCTCACATCTTTTTCACATATATTTTCCATCAGTTTCACATAATGTGGCTTGGATATTTCATTTTATATTGATGTTTCAATACATTGCCAGTATGTTGACTTCAATGCCCGCTCCAAGGAATGGGACAGGTCGGGAGAGAACAGACAGGGTACTGCTCTTGCTGAGGCCTTTCTTGTGACGGATGTTGTCTGTCTAAATGACGGGACACGCACTAGGCTAGCAATGAGACCGGGGGACCCTAACACGGCCATCGACCTGGCACCTGTATCCCAAGAGGCGGAATCAGACATAAAATGGAGCGTCCTTGGAGACCATGGAAGGGACCACCTCCCCTGTTCTGTGCTGATACCTACGTCCAACAGAGTTTGGGCTATAAGAGCCCGCGGGGCATTCAGTTATGATTGCGACCACTCGTTGCTCTTGGGGCACATTAGATCACAGGGAAGATCTAAACCAACAAGAAGAATGTTCACCCAGCCACCATTGTGGACACCAGAGGTGGAGAATTCATGGAGGGAAAAGAAGACAGCCATAACTAATTGGCAGAGGGTGCGGAGAGCAACCAGTTCAGTTGACTCAGAATTGGAGGAGGCTGAAAGATATTTAAAAAAAAGTAAAGGTGCAGGATTTTAAACTCCAGGCAGCGGAGGCAAAAAGGATTAAGTCGGAACAGTTTATCAATGAAGTCGGTGGGGATGTGACATTGGGTAAATTCTGGAGGCTGCACCAGCAGATGAAGAGACAGGCGATGCCTGGTACACATGGTACCGTTTACGATGATAACAACCGATCTATGACAACTGACAAGGACAAAGGCGAGGCTTGTTTTGCACGATTTTTAAAACAGACGGATCAGCAAGATAGAGCTATTAGAGATTACGCCAGAAAAGCCTTGTCACGGGTCACTAGGAAAGAGGACTGTTAGATTAATGTGGAGGACATTAAACGGGTACTGAAGCGGGCTAAAGACACAGCGCCAGGTCCGGATGGGGTGAGGTACTCCCATATGAGTAACATAAATGATGGGGACTTGGAGGAGATGGCTCTTTGATTGATTGATTGATTTAGGAATCGACATCACAGCATTCGGAGCATTCCCATAAGCGCTCCGTCCCCATCCTCAGCAGCCAGCGAAGAGTTCCAACACCAATAGCACAGGTAGCAATCTGATTTTATGTCCGTCTCGCCTTTCCTCTGAGCGTTGAGCGTCGGCCAGATCCCCTCGTCGTTTCTGGCTGTCTCATTTTTGCCAGACCATGGTAATCCATTTGCTCCTCCGAGGTGTACACGTGCTCCCACAAGGCCGCAACCACGTCTGCCTTGTCATGTATCAATACTCCACCAAGTTCTGCAGAGCCAGCCAATCTGTCCGCCTGTTCATTTCCCAGCACACCGGCATGCCCCGGAGAAAATATCCAAGCGATGCTTGTCACCCGTGACCTCCGAAGCTCTTTGTTTCAACCTAAGCATCAATGCGGCGGAAATACCGCAGGATTGGGCGAAGGGCTACCTGGTCCCACTCCCAAAGCCAGGTAAGGATCACTCCAGGCTCAATGGATAACGAATCATAACCCTGCAAAACACGTATGGCAAAGTCCTTGCAAAGATAGTAGCACGCAGGCTCCAGTAACATTCGGATAGGTCGTAATCTGCTTCCCCAAGGACTCGGGAGTTACCGGCCTGGAAAGGACACCTGGGCCAATGCTGCAAGTTTTGCATTTGATTTCTACGAGGCCTTCCAGGATAAACCAGAGACAGTGGCTTTAGCTCTTGACCTGGAGGATGCGTATAACAGGGTCATGTATGATCGGTTGATATACACACTGTTGGACATGGAGGTCTGCCTTGCCTTGTTAGTTGGGTTGCAGCGGTCTTTTAGGGGCGTAATGTTGCACTGAGCATGGGTTCCTGGACTTCTGACCCTTGTACTATTGCACCTGGATTGCCACAGAGATCTGCCTTGTCCCCAGTGCTCGTTAATGTCTACACCAGCAAAATTGCAGCTATTGAGACACCAGGTGTGGGTAAAATCTTAGCATTTGCAGATGATGTGCTGGTGTACAGACAGGGCAGAGACATGGCCAGTTTGGCGAAAGACTTACAGGTGGCAGTAAATGGGCTGGCAGAGTGGTGCAGGGACGCAGGGGCCATTATACACCCAGACAAGGCATCGGTTGTGTGGTACTCCCTGAATAACCGGATCGTCAAGGCAGATGTCCCAGGTATTATGTTGAATGGATGTCCTCTTAGTCGAGAGAGTAAATTCAACTGCTTGGGTATCACCTTTGACAGGTGTTCGTCTTTTAAGGATCATGTGGAGGCTTTGGTGATGAAGGCTGGTAGGGGACTTAATGCATTGAGGGCTATGGCAGCATCCAGGGTAGATTATAAGATGCTTTATAGGCTCTTTCAGCAGTTAATAATTTCTGTCATTGAGTATGGTTTGTGGTTTCTGACAGTATCGAAGAGCCAACTTGAAAGGTTGAAGCGCATACAGAATGCTGCCATGTGGTTAATCCTGGGGTGCACAAAGGACACACCAATTATACATGAGGCATATACTGGCGCTACCAACAATGACGGATAGGCATAGAGTCCTTCAAGCCAAATGGTACCAGAGAGTTGCAGATAGGGATCACCCGCTGCGTGCAGCCATGGATATAGTCAAGGGTCATAGACTACGACGAGTCAGGTCCTGGATGGCACAGGCAGAACTTTCTATACGTCAGGTGTGTGATCTAGAGACCTTCAATCGTGAAAGAGAGTGGGTTGAAGTTCCGGAGGACATGTCGGACTGGCACAACGTAATACTGGGTCGTAAGTGCAAAGAACTGGCAGCGAGCCGCACTGACTTTGAAGTGCAACAGCTGATCCAGAGTAACACACATCAAGGTGACACTGATGGTTCAGTGGTGAGAAACAGACGCGGTGGTTAGGGCTTTATTGCAAATGCTAATGGACAAGTCTTGGAAAAGGAGAGTCTGGCATATGAGACTACGACTCCAGCATGTGAATGGAGGTGGAGGCAGTAACGGCGGCATTCCGTTACCTAGAGGAGACTGCTGCAACACACGTTGCATTCATTACGGATTCAAAGAGTATGCTTAGTGAGATGGAGAAAGGAACGTTTCGTGTGGCTTGGCTCTCGTCGCTTCAGAGGTCACAGATTGTGAGAATTGTATGGATATTTTGCCCTGGCCATGCGGAGTTGCGGGGGAATGAACAGGCTGATAGGCTAGCAGGGAATGCACCTCTCAGCGGCAGATTGCCCTTGTACAAGGGGGAAGTGGTCGTTTACTTGTGGGACCAGGTGGAGAAGGTGGAGGAACAGATTGAGAACCCATATGTGGAAAGTTGAGATTGCGAGGGATGGGCAGGGGTTCTGGAAGAATCTCAAAACTGAGAGGGAAGAGCAAGAGAACTTTTAATCAGACAGCGGTGGGACCAATTAGTAGTATGACAATTCGTTGGCTGTTGAACGAGGGGATGGAGCACGTATAGGAATGTCCTGGGTGCAGTGATGTCGGTTCGTAACTCAACTCAACTCAATTTCCAGTATGTGTTACATACACTTTGCTAACAATGCATTGAACATTTCCTAACACAAAGCATGCTTAAGTAAACAAGCTTCCATGAACAATAGCTACCTTTAATGCAGGGTTTAGTATCATTTACCTCCAGATTTATCAACGACGAGAAATTACAGAAATCGAGTAGTTTTGAATATCTAGATCCTTGCTGACGAACGATGGAAATGTATGACAACAAATAAAATAGAAAACATTGCTTTACAAAAACTAACGCACTTAATGTCGTCATGGCTTGACACAGATAGAACAGCTAAACTGAAACTGTTAAGAACATGCATAATTCCTAATGCAACGTATGGGTACGATCTTAGATTTTTAACAAATCAACATAAAAGCACATATCTGTTTTTGAATATAAATCGTACAAAGATTTTTTAAACATTCATTCTACGGAAATTTAAAACACACAATTCAGTCAACCAAGAACTCAGTATTGAAGAAAACTTGTCATTATGACAAAAGATACAGAAGAAAATGACATAATGTTGATGTGTAAAATGACAGAAAAATCTAGAAAATGTAATTATGGTGGGAAGTATACCTGGGAGGCGAAGACGAAGAAGATAACAATATCGAAGGATTTAAGATGCTATAGATAATTTATACATGACAACAGATGCAGGACAGCGAGAAATTTCGAAAGACTTTTATGATGGAGAGAATCTGTACTACTAATACTACTACTACTACTACTACTACTACTACTACTACTACTACTACTACTACTACTACTACTACTACTACTACTACTACTACTACTACTGCTGCTGCTGCTTCTGCTACACAAATGTTGCTACTACTACTACTTCTCCTACTCTTACTCCTACTACTCATACTCCTCCATCTCCTACTTCTACTACTCCTACTTCTCTTACTACTCCTACTACTAGTACTACTACTACTACTACTCCTACTACTACTACTACTACTACTACTACTACTACTACTACTAATACTACTACTACTACCACCACCACTACTACTACTACTCCTACTACTATTACTACTACTCAAACTCCTCCTCCTACTCCTCCTGCTCCTCCTATTCCTACTCCTGCTACTCCTACAACTACTACTCCTACTACCCCTACTTCTCCTACTACTCCTACTACTACTGAAAGAATGAACTTACAAATATGTTTGTATCATAAATGCTAAGTTTGTTTTCATTACGACATCCTTACCATTGCTGGGGCATGTCCGGGTTCTTCTTCGGCCGAAACATTAAAGCCGCTATTACCACGTAGAGACCACGGTATGGTGTTGTTTTTTTTCTTAAACCCAGACTTCAACAAGGATGAAAGACACTCACACGACATGTCAGGCAGATATACTGATCCTCGGCCACATCAATGGATATTATTATTATTATTACTATTAATAAGCCGGCTCCGTTGACTTAAGGGTTAGGGACGCAGTTCGTAATCCCGCATACAACAATAGAAACACAGCTGTGGGCGATTTGGCAGCAGACTGCCTTGCGTATGTTTTATTTTAAATTGAAAATGGTATGAATGCAGTCGTTCAGAAAGCAATGTCAAACTAATGAAAGTAAACTTGCCAAGAGATAACAAACAGCCAAAAAATGCTGGAGTTTACTTCTACGTCCTGTAAGGGATATGCAACTAATTTTATTTTTTTGTAAACAAGCTAGTAGTAGTAGTAGTAGTAGTAGTAGTAGTAGTAGTAGTAGTAGTAGTAGTAGTAGTAGTAGTAGTAGTAGTAGTAGTAGTAGTAGTAGTAGTAGTAGTAATGGCAGTGGCAGTGGCAGTTGTAGTAGCAGTAGTGGTAGTGGTAGTGATAGTGATATGGTAGTGGTAATTGTAGTGGTAGTAGTAGTGGTAGTGGTGGTGGTGGTGGTGGTAGTAGTAGTAGTAGTAGTAGTAGTAGTAGTAGTAGTAGTAGTAGTAGTAGTAGTAGTAGTAGTAGTAGTAGTAGTAGTAGTAGTAAGAGTAGTAGTAGTAGTAGTAGTAGTAGTAGTAGTAGTAGTAGTAGTAGTAGTAGTAGTAGTAGTCGTAGTCGTAGTAGTAATAGTAGTAGTAGTAGTAGTAGTAGTAGTAGCAGCAGTAGTAGTAGTAGTAGTAGTAGTAGTAGTAGTAGTAGTAGTAGTAGTAGTAGTAGAGGAGTAGTAGTAGCAGTATTAGTAGTAGTAGTAGCAGCAGCAGCAGCAGTAGTAGTAGTAGTAGTAGTAGTAGTAGTAGCAGCAGCAGCAGCAGCAGCAGCAGCAGTAGTAGTAGTTGTAGTAGTAGTAGTAGTAGTAGTAGTAGTAGTAGTAGTAGTAGTAGTAGTAGTAGTAGTAGTAGCAGCAGCAGCAGCAGCAGCAGCAGCAGCAGTGGTAGTGGGCGAGGGGGGTACGGAGTGTCAGACATTGGTAGTACCTTTGGTAAGGATGACTTTCATGTCCTCTTCAGGATCCATCTCCCACTGTTCCAGGCTGACATCCAGCTCACGCCTGTGGCTCCTAGTAGCTGTCAGCATGCGACAGCGGCCACCCTTCCCTTCCCCCTCCACCCAAGCAACAGCTGTGAGAGGCTGGCTAAACCAGGCGTGAGTAGCCGATTTGGTGTCACACCATTCGGTGAACTAGGGTATGCCTACTGTCATATGGCAAATGACAGTGGTGCAACATTCAAGTGATGAGTTAGCGCATCAAAGAAGAAGATACGGAGTGTCGCAAATATTAAACATAGTGACACCAATATTGAACGCAATTGAGACGTCATGGTACGACGTCACCTAACGCCGTAACGGCTCAAGCTTCAGTTGTGATCCAGCTTACGTAGTTATAGGATGTGTTTCACTACCAGTCACGGGATTCAAGCCGTTACTAATTCATAAGTCACCAAAGGTTAAGCATGGTTCCAGTTACGGGCAGCCTGATGACATTGGCCGTTGGAGCTCGATTATGGTGAGCTCCGGTTGAAGGTAGGCAAGTGTAGTTGATTAGCATTACCAAGATACTAGGCGGCTGGCTCTGTTCCCAACACTCTCACTGGTCTAGGGAGATGATGCCTGATTGAAGAGCGGGAGTGAATGGTGAGCGAGAATGACTCAAGTCTGAATCAACCCCACACTCATAGCCGTCATCCGATATCAGCTGTGGTAAAATACATCGCAGTTCACTCCACCAGCATATTCGTTGAGTCGCTTTTTGGAGTTCAGATAGTTATGCTGTCCTATACCATCATGCCTCAATTTATGCTGTCCTGTACCATAATACCCCAGAGCCACTAGGATCTCGAGGTGAACGTTGCTGCATTATAGAGCCTGAACTCGTATCTTGGAGAGAGACCAACGTTACCTCTTGACACCTACCCAGAATGTGAAGACAGAATTCGGGAGACTGCGCGGATGAAATCACTGATGATTGAACGGGCAACACAGCGTTTACCTGCAAAGTGTAATGAGCACGACAAAGCACGTAGAGCGCCCTGGTCATCCACTGAACCTGTATTCGTCTCCAGTCGTCTTGACTTGTCTTGCCACTGGACTCAGATGGACTTAGGCGAGAGAGTGAGGTCGTCGAATTGCGCAACTCTTCCTCACTTTAATCCAGTTCATCGCGCAAGTCATTCTTCATCCAACTTCATATATCACCTTCAAGCCCTGTGGCGATGGGTGAGCGGTGAAGTGGCAGGCATCACTACGCTGGCAATCATAGTCGCAGACCTGCACACAGGCGGCTCAGGCCATTTGGTCGTCTTCTACTGACAGGAGCAGCTGTAGGATTCGGCAAACCCTGAGTGACTATGCAGTCCTCTATAGCAAAGCACTGCTCACCTCCATAGCATGAGGAAGGGGCTAGAAAAACTATCCTAAACATTGTCTGTTCCATCATTACCTTACCAGCTAACCACGGTTGGTGGGTACCCTATACTGCGGTCGACACACAAACAAAGCAAATACGAGTAAAGCTACAAGAGCTAACCATATCCCCTTGACAATCGGAACTTGGAATGTACGCACCCTACTTGATATAGACGGCGCGTCGGGCCCGGAGAGACGAACAGCACTGATTGCGAGAGAAAAGCGACTAAAGGCGCCAATCCAGTGTGGGATTTGCCATTACGTCGGCCTTGGTTGGCAAACTAGCCGAATTTCCTAAGGCTATAAATGGCAGGCTTATGACTATTAAGTTACCAAAGCTGAAAGGAAAGAAGCATGCAACCATCGTTAGTGTCTACGCACCAGCCATGACAAATGAAGATGACGTCAAAAACAAGTTCTATGAAGACCTGCACAACGTATTAACATCTGTTCCCAAAGGAGACAAACTTATATTCCTTGGGGACTTCAATGCCAGAGTAGGCAAGGACACCGCCTCTTGGAGTGGCATCATTGGAAAGAACGGAGTCGGAAATTGTAACAGTAATGGGGTACTCCTCCTTCAGACCTGTCCCGAACACGATCTCCTGATATCCAGCACAATTTTCCGTCTTCCCACGAGAAATAGAACATCATGGATGCACCCTCGCTCGAAACACTGGCACCTCATCGACAATGTCATTGTCAGGAGGAGTAACTGACAAGACGTTCAGGTGACAAAATCCATGTGTGGTGCCGAATGTTGGACACACCATCGTCTCATTATCTCGAAAATAAACATACACATCAAACCACCACGGTGTCCTCAAGGTGTACAAATGTAAACAAAAAAACTAAATGTCATCCACCTAAACAGCAAACAAATGCAGCTGTCGTTTGAAAACATGCTGGAAGACCACCTCACGCCTTATATTGCAGCTAAACAGGATGCAGAAACAGAGTGGAGAGCCCTAAAGGACATAATTTACAACACTGCTACGGAAATCCTTGGTCCACCTTTACAAACGTAAATGAAACCGCCAATTCTGTGACAACCACTGAGGCATCTCCTTGCTCTCAATAACACGGAAGATACTCAGCAGAATTTTTTTCAATCGCTTCACGACCCATCTCGATCAGAGTTTTCTTCCTGAGAGTCAATGTGGCTTCAGAAAAGAACGAGGAACTGTTGACATGATTTTCGCTGCAAGGCAGCTGCAAGAGAAATGTCAGGAACAGAACTCTGAAATGTTCACCACTTTCATTGACCTTACCAAGGCTTTTAATACAGTCAGAACAGAACTCTGAAATGTTCACCACTTTCATTGACCTTACCAAGGCTTTTAATACAGTCAGCAGAGAAGGACTGTAGAAGATTATGGCGAAATATTGCTATCCACAAATGTTTGTCCAAATGATGTGGCTATTTCATGATGTTATGCAGTCAAGGGTACAGGAAATGGTGAACTGTCTGAGCCTTTTCCTATCAAAAAGGATATGACCTGGCATCAAAACTGTTCAGCCTCATGTTTTCAGTTATGCTGACGAATGCCGTCGAGAACAATGACATTGGAATAAACATCAACTACTGCATGGATGAAAAGTTGTTCAATCTCAGAAGGCAGAAAGCCGAAACCAAAACTAACAGCGACACCGTCAGATAACTGCTGTTTGCTGATGATTGCGCTCTTTATGCCAACTCAGAGGCAGACATGCAACACACAGTTTCAGCTTCCTCATACGTCTGTGCCAACTTTAGGCTCGATATCAACTTGGAGAAGACTGTAGTTATGTACCAGCCAGCTCCAGGGGGAAAAAATCACACCGTGCCGAATATCAAGGTGAACTGTGATAGACTAAGTGTTGTGGACAAATTCACCTATCTTGGCAGCACTGTGTCACAAACTGCCACAATTGATGACGAAGTGAATAATAGAATCTCCAATGCCAGTGCTGCCTTTGGCAGACTGTACAAGAATGTATGGGACAAAAATGGAATAAGCCTGCAAACAAAGCTAAAAGTCTATAAAGCAGTTGTATTATTCACACTGCTATATGCTTGTGAAACATGGACTGTTTATCAGCGACATGCTAGGATATTAAACCACTTCCACACAGTCTGTCTTAGGAAGCTATTGAAGATTAAATGGCAAGACAAGATCCCAGACACTGAAGTTCTAGAAAGAGCGTCCAAGCCCAGTATCCACACACTACTAATGACAAATCAGATTCGCTGGGATGGTAACATAACTCGTATGCCAGATCACAGGCTCCCTAAGCAAACGTGTCTAAGGCAAGCTGCGTTGTGGTAAACGCTCCCAAGGCGGCCAGAGGAAAGTCTTTAAAGACACTCTGAAAATCTCACTGAAAGCTTTTGGAATTTATCTTACTTGGAGACTGCTGCTAAAGACCGTAATTTGTGGCGTAAATCATTACATAATGGTGCAGTCACATGTGAAGCAACCAGGACTGCAAGAGCTGTGGAAAAAAGGCTGGACAAACAAACCACAGCAGGAGATTCTCCACCTGGAACGTCAAGCATTCTTTGCCTACATTGTCAAAAAACAATTTCGAGCCAAAATAGGCTTTTTCAGCCATCTTAGAACTCATGGCTCCATACTTTCAACCCCACTGAATGACATGAATGGTCATCATCATTTTTGATGGACAAACAACACAGGCAGCAGCAGCAGCAGCAGTAGTAGTAGTAGTAGTAGTAGTAGTAGTAGTAGTAGTAGTAGTAGTAGTAGTAGTAGTAGTAGTAGTAGTAGTAGTAGTAGTGTAGTAGTAGTAGTAGTAGTAGTAGTAGTAGTAGTAGTAGTAGTAGTAGTAGTAGAAGTAGTAGTAGTAGTAGTAGTAGTAGTAGTAGTAGTAGTAGTAGTAGTAGTAGTAGTAGTAGTAGTAGTAGTAGTAGTAGTAGTAGTAGTAGTAGTAGTAGTAGTAGTAGTAGTTAGTAGTTTTACGTTCAGTAGTTTGCCTTTGCTTTCTGAACGACCGGCTCCCATACCAACACGTTATAATACAGCGCGACACGGTCTGCTGCCCAAATCCCTCGCAGCTGAATTTCGAACTTCTGGTAAGCGGCTCACGATCCGCGTTCGCAAGCCTTTGGCCACGGAGACTGCTATATTACTTCTACCCTTGCCTTATTCAAGTTTCTTTTTTCTTTTCTTTTTTTTTTCTTTTTTTTTGGGGGGGGGGGGGGGAGGGGGGGGGGCGGTTCTCCTCTGGTTTTATTTTCTTCCTAACTGTTTGCATAATGGTTCTGAGCAAAGTCTTTGCGGCATGAAGATATCTGTGACTTAACATCACGGTAATATGTCTACTGGCATTCATTCATTCATTCATTCATTCATTCATTCATTCATTCATTCATTCATTCATTCATTCATTCATTCATTCATTCATTCATTCATTCATTCATTCATTCATTCAGTAGTATGTCCTTTGCAGAACCTCGCTCCTATAACAACCTTCCGGAAGATGTCCCGCGTCCGATACACCCATCTGGAGATCATCCGCCATATCCTGCACCAATCTTCTCTTTGGCCTTCCTCTTCCTCTCTTCCCAGGCATATACGCCTCCATTATTGTTCTCTCCAAACTTTCGTGACGTTTCAAGTGACCAACATATTTCAATTTTCTATGTTTTATCGTCTTTAATAGCCAGCCTTCTTCAATATTCAGCTCTTGAAGTATGGATGCATTTGTTCTTTTCTTTATTCAAGATATTCTTAGAACTCGTCTATAACATTTATATTCAAAGGCATGTGTGCGCTGTTCAGCTTGTTTAGTAAGTGTCCATGTCTCACAGGCGTATGTTGCAATGGCATGCTCTTAAAAATCTCATTTTTGTAGTTCTGTCTGTCCCATTCCATAATTTATTCAGTTGTTTTAGTCTTTGAAGAGCAGTTGATAGTCGTTGTTTAAATTATTTCATTGCGCAGTATTATTTGACTGAATTTACCCTTCCAGATGTATAATGATGACTAGTGGTTCTCACCTCCAGAATGGATAATTATCGGATGTAATCACTTCCTGTCATTTTCATCAATTTCAATATATAATAATAATATGTTAATGTTCTGTTTATTATTGGAAATCAAGTACATTATATCGCATGCTGGATTTATTTTTTCAGGCACTACTATGCGCACCAACTTCGTGGCCTTTATAATTAACTAGCTGACCCGGCACGGCTTCGCCCAGACCCTGGTGGGGAGCATCTCATTTAATTCATATAAGTAGTCATATAAGTTCTCGTTCCCGTTACCGACTATCTGTCTGTCTGTCTGTCTGTCTGTCTGTCTGTCTGTCTGTTTGTCTGACCCGGCCCGGCTTCGCCCAGACCCTGATGGAGAGCATCTTATTTAATTCATAAAAGTAGTCATATAAGTTCCCGTTCCCGACTGTCTGTCTGTCTGTCTGTCTGTCTGTCTGTTTGTCTGACCCGGCCCAGCTTCGCCCAATACCTGGTGAGGAGCATCTCATTTTATTCATATAAGTAGTCATATAAGCTCCCGTTCCCGTTCCCGACTATCTACTGTCTGTCTGTCTGTCTGTCTGTCTGTTATTAGAAAGAGCACTTGAAAGATCTGTACATCTTCCCCCAACAATTAACTTGGGTAAATGGAGCATCTTATTTAATTCATATTTGGCCCCTGCTCCCGTTCCCGTTCCCAAAACATACGACTCTACAGGACCGCCTCCGTGATGAAGGGGTTAGAGACGCAGTTCGTAATCCCATATTCCTCGTTCGAAACACAGCTGAGGGCGATTTAGAGTTGGGTTTGTTTATAAAATGGTATGGGTGCCGGTCGTTCAGAAAGCAATAGCAAACTACTGCACGTAAACTTGCCAAAATATCACAAATAGCTAAAAGAATGCTGGGGTTGACTGCGACGTCCTGTAAAGGATATGCTACTAAAAACTAACCTCTATAGGCACCCCCTTCTCCTCTCATATATCACAAGTTATCATCAACAGTACATATACTCTATAGCGAATGTCATATATGTGTACACTAGAATGACATTTGGTGTACATATTTGTGTGTAGGTTTTATCATTCTTAAATGTAATCTGAGCAGATGTCTAGCTGCTGATGGATGCTCATGGTGTCAATCGCCCACACGGGTTCTCCAAACGTTTCACCCTAATATAAAGAAGCTAGATGACTGATCCAAAACCCAGAATCAGGGGGATATAACATCCCGGAGTTTCTTATTTTGTACAATGAACAGCGTGATTCGTACCCAATCTACAAAGGTCGGATGTGAACATACTTTGTTTTAAGTACTTGGATTGTTTCCCTCATACAAGATAGTTTACAAACCTCTGCTTTTTGAGAAGATTGAAAACCTTACACAGTTGTGCTTTCATGAATAATGCTGCCTACATACACACGAATCTTCAACAATCGTAGTACATGGACACCTATGCATCAGCCAACATCAGCCACGCCACAGATTCGAGTGTTATAGGGAATAGTAATAATGGCAGATGTTTTAAGTGGCGACAATAGGCGAATATTTGAGTTCGTGAACTTTATGACTATATGTGACTTAGTTGGTTCGTTTGGGATTATTGCCAATATTATAAATCTGATCGTTTTCTACAAACAAGGCTTCGGTTATAATGTTAATATTGCCTTGTTTGGGCTAACAATCTCTGATATATGTTGTCTAGTTATGTTGATATGGTCATCCATTTGCTTAAATCCTTTACTAGCAACGTCTGGAATACCATGGTTCACAGAAGAAGTTATGTATCTAACAGGAGCTTGGCCACATGTATGTTTCTGCCGCATTACCAGCTGTATAACAGTTTATATCACCGTGGAGCGATATCTTTCCATAGCAATACCCCTGAAGGTCAAACAAATCATTACACCAAAGAGAACTACTTCAACTATCTGCTTGATCTATGTTGTCAATATTATGACCCTAGTACCTGAATATACAACTTCTTATCTGGGTTGGGTGAGCGTTCCCGAAAGGAACATAACACTTTTGGGTATCATATTCACAAGTAGCAGACCGAGTGTTGATGGTTTATGCTATGTGATACATTCCTTGTTCAGCACTTCGTCATTTTTTGGCGTGGTCATTTTTACATTTGTTTTAGTTATCAAATTAAAACAAAGTTCTGAATGGCGTAAACATACCACACTTTACAACGAAAACCAAAGATGTGTATCTACCAGAGAAAAGAGGACGGTCAAGATGGTAGCGATGATAGCAAGTATTTTAATTGCCTGTTATACACCTGGTGCCGTCATTTCTATGGCATCGTTCATTGTTGGCTCTGATCTCAGTATTAAGGGTAGATACATTAACATCTGTGTAGCTGTGTGGTCAATCGCCTACAGTTGTCAGTCCATTAATTCAAGTGTCAATATTTTCATTTATTATAGGATGAGTTCAAAATACCGTCAGACATTTGACATAGTCTTCAAGAGGTTTATACAAAATGAAACGCAGCCATTAAAATTGTGAAACACGTAAATAAGCATGCCAGGAAGCAGGAACCCGCCATTAGTCCGTGACATGATAGGGCCATCACATTGTACAGGCTTGAATGCACGGAGAAAGAGGTGGTCAGTCGTTGTCTCTGCTAGCTGACCACAAACACAGGCGTAAACCTTCGTCGGACCGCGCTCACGACATTATGAGCATTGCTTGCTATCACCAACACTAACGCGCACGCTATGGAATACCCTGAATGTAAATTAAAATGTATGTCTTCGTGCCAAGATGCAATTTAGCTTCATGTGGAGGCTGAACGATATTGTTGAAGAGTGTTATTTGTCCATCAAGAATGATGATGACCATTCATTTCATCCAGTGGGGTTGAAAGTATGGAGCCGTGAGTTCTAAGATGGTTGATAAAGCTTATTTTGGCTCGAAATGTTCTTTGACAATGTGGACAAAGAATGTTTGACGTTCCTGGAGGAGGATTTCCTGCAGTGGTTTTTCTGTTCTGTCTTTTCTTCACAGCTCTTGCAGTCCTAGTTGCCTCATACGTGACTGCTCCCTTGCGTAATGATGCACGCCGCGAATGTCGGTCTCTGGCTGCAGTCTCCCAGGTGTCATAATGAATTCCAAAAGCATTCAGTGAGATTTTCAGAGTGTCTTTAAAGCATTTCCTCTGGCCGCCTTGGGAGCGTTTACCACAACGCAACTCGCCATAAAAAATCCGTTTAGGGAGCCTGAGATCTGGCATGCAAGTCAAGTGACCAGCCCAGGGAATCTGATTCTTCAATAGTAGAGTGTGGATACTGGGCATGGACGCTCTTTCTAAGACTTCAGTGTCTGGGATCTTGTCTTGCCATTTAATCTTCAGTAGCTTCCTAAGGCAGACTGTGTGGAAGTGGTTTAATTTCCTAGCGTGTCGCTGATAAACAGTCCAGGTTTCACAAGCATATAGCAGTGTGGATAATACAACTGCTTTGTAGACTTTCAGCTTTGTTTGCAGACTTATTCCATTTCTGTCCCATACATTCGTGTACAGTCTGCCAAAGGCCGCGCTAGCCTTGGAGATTCTTGCATTCACTTCATCATCAATTGTGGCAGCTTGTGACACAGTGCTGCCAAGATAGGTGAATTTGTCCACAACACTTAGACTATGACCATTCACTTTGATATTCGGCACAGTGTGATTATTCCCTGGAGCTGGCTGGTACATAACTACAATCTTCTCCAAGTTGATATTGAGCCCAAAGTTGGCACAGGCATGTGAGAAAGCTGAAACATTATGTTGCATGTCCGCCTCTGAGTTGGCGTATAGAGCGCAATCATCAGCAAACAGGAGTTTTCTTACAGTGTCGCTGTTAATTTTGGTTTTAGCTTTCAGCCTTCTGAGATTGAATAACTTTCCATCCATGCGGTAGTTGATGTCTATTCCAATGTCGTTGTTCTCGAAGGCATTCGTCAACATAGCTGAAAACATGAGGCTGATCAGTGTTCGTGCCAGGATACATCCTTGCTTCACTCCATTGGTGACAGGAAAGTACTCAGACATTTCACCATTTTCCTGTACTCTTGCCTGCATACCATCATGAAATATCCGCACTATTTGGACAAACATTCGTGGACAGCCATATTTTGCCATAATCTTCCACAGTCCTCTGCTGACTGTATCAAAAGCCTTGGTAAGGTAAATGAAAGTGGAGAACATTTCGCAGTTCTGTTCCTGACATTTCTCTTACAGCTGCCTTGCAGCGAAAATCATGTCAACAGTTCCACGTTCTTTTCTGAAGCCACATTCACTCTCGGGAAGAAGACCTTGATCGAGATGGGCCGTGAGGCGATTGAGAAGAATTCTGGCGAGTATCTTCCCTGCAATTGAAAGCAAGGAGATGCCTCGGTGGTTGTCACAGGATTGGCGGTTTCCTTTACGTTTGTAAAGGTGGACTATTGACGCGTCCTTGAAATCTTTTGGCATGGTCTCATTCACCCATATTTTTTGTAAAGACTTGGTGAAGCTGCTCTGTTAGGACCGGCCAACCTGCCTTGTATATCTCTGCCGGGATGGAGTCAGGACCAGGTGCCTTGCCGCTAGAGAGTTGCTGGATGGCTTTGCTTACTTCCACTATGGCTGTCAGGTCATCAAGTGTATCATTGATGGGAACTTGAGGAAGGCAGTTGATGATTTCATCATCGAAGAAGGAAGTTGTATTTGAGATGTCGCTGAAATGCTCTGCCCAGCGTTGAAGGTTTTCTTTCTTATCGGTGACCAATGTCCCCCCATCTGCACTGAGTAGGGGGAACTATGCCTGGTGATGTAGGACCATAGACCGCCTTCAGGGAGTCGTAGAGGTTTTTCAAATCATGTCTGTCAGCAAAGCCTTGAATTTCATCAGCTTTGCTGCTCAGCCAGGAGTCCCGCATGTGCCGAAGTTTCTGCTGCACTACTCTCTGAATGTTCTTGAAGGCATCTTTTTTTATGTTGACATCGGGTCATTCAAATGTGCCTTGAGGAGAAGATGTTTCTCGGCCAGCAAATGGTTGATGTCTTCAGAATTTTCATCAAACCAGTCTTTATGCTTGCGGGGGTCTGGATCCAGGATTTCCATAGCAGTGTTGTAAATTATGTCCTTTAGGGCTCTCCACTCTGTTTCTGTATCCTGTTTAGCTGCAGCATTAGAGTTGAGGCGGTTTACCAGCATGTTTTCAAACGATAGCTGCATTTTCTTGCTGTTTAGGCGGGTGACATTTAGTTGTTTGTTTTTTTTATTTGTGCATTTTCACCCCTTGAGAACGCCGTGGTGGTTTGATGTGTATGTTTATTTTCTAGATAATGAGACGATGGTCTGTCCAACATTCAGCACCACACATGGATTTTGTCACCCGAACGTCTTGTCTGTCACTCCTCCTGACGATGACATAGTCAATGAGGTGCCAGTGTTTCGAGCGAGGGTGCATCCACGATGTCCTGTTTCTCATAGGGAGACGGAAAATTGTGTTGGTAACCAGGAGATAATGTTCGGCACATGTCTGAAGGAGGAGGAGTCCATTGCTGTTACAATTTCCGAATCCGTGCTTTCCAATAATGCCACTCCAAGAGGTGGTGTCCGTGCCTACTCTGGCATTGAAATCCCCAAGGAGTATAAGTTTATCTCCTTTGGGAACAGATGTTAATACATTGTGCAGGTCCTCATAGAACTTGTTCTTGACATCATCTTCATTGGTCATAGTTGGTGCGAAGACACTCACAATGGTTGCATGCTTCCTTCCATTCAGCAGAGGCAATTTAATGGTCATGAGCCTGTCGTTTATAGTCTTTGAAAGTCCAGCTAGTTTTCCGACCAGGGCCGACTTAATGGCAAATCCCACACCGGATTGGCGCCTTCCCTCGCTTTTCCTTCCACTCCAGAAAAATGTGTAGCCGGCACCTATTTCACAGATTTGGCCTTCTTCTGCAAGTCGTGTCTCGCTCAAGGCTGCAATATCGATGCTGTACCTGCCAAGCTCTCTCTCAGTCAGTGCTATTCGTCTCTCTGGACCCGACGCGCCGCCTCTGTCAAGTAGGGTGCTTACATTCCAAGTTCCGATTGTTAAGGGAATATGGTTTGCTCTTTTAGCTTTACCTGTTTTTTCTTTGTTTGTATGTCGACCGCATTTTAGGGTACCCAACAACCGCAGCTAGCTTGTTAGGTACTGATGGAGCAGACAATGTTTAAGGCACCTTTTCTAGCCCCTTCCTCGTGCTATGGAGGTGAGCAGTGTGTTCCTATAGAGGGCTGCTCAGTCGCTCAGGGGCTGCCGAATCCCACTGCTGCTCCGGTCAGTAGAAGACCACCATATGGCCTGAGCCGCCTGTGTGCAGGTTTGCGGCTACAGCTGCCAGCGTACCCACGCCTGCCGCTTCGCCGCTCGCCCATCGCCACAGGGCTTGAAGGTGATATATGTCGTTGGATGAAGAATGACTTGCGCGATGCATTGGATTAAATGGAGAAAGAGTTGCACAATTCGTCGACCTCACTCTCTCGCCTGAGTCCATCTGAGTCCAGTGGCAAGACAAGTCAAGACGACTGGAGACGAATACAGGTGCAGTGGATGACCAGAGCGCTCTACGTGCTTTGCCGTGCTCATTAGGTTCCACAACGCTTTGCAGGTAAACGCCGTCTTGCCCGTTGAATCAGGAATGATTTCTTCCGCGCAGTCTGCCGAATCCTGTCTTCACATGCTGGGTAGGCATACCCTAGTTCACCGCTTGGTTTGACACCAAATTGGCTACCGGCGCCTGGTTTAGCCAGCCTCTCACAGCTGTTGCCCAGGGGTGGCCGCTGTCGCATGCTGACAGCTACTAGGAGCCACAGGCACGAGCTGGATGTCAGGCTTGGACCAGTGGGGGATGGGTCCTGAAAAGGACATGAGAGTCATCCTTACCAAAGGTGCTACCAATGCCTGACACCCCGTACCCCCCAAGAAGAACGAACGAACGAACGAACATACTTTATTTTCAAAGGGTAACAAATTGGGCACGCAGGCCCGTCTTACATTCGGCCCTTCCAACCACTCATCTTTCTTTCATCAACAGTGCATAGGAAAAAACATTGTCACATACATTTTGTAAACATAAACAATGCATATTACTATGTTATGTGACACATCCACCACCGACCCACACTTCCCCCATTCACTCCAACTCCTCCACCCAACCACACACATAACCCACACACACATACATTCCGCCACCCATCCACCACATCCCTACACCTACACATCTTGCCACCCACCACACATCCCATCCACCCACACCTCTCACCCACACAACCCCCACCCACACACATCCACCCACCTACACACATCTCCCCACCCACTCACATATCCTCTACCCATCCCATTACCCACCAACAATCACTCACCCACATATCCTCCTCCACCCACACACCTCCAACCACCCAGCCAAACACACATTCCTCAGCCACACATCCCCCACGCACACACACATCTCCCCGTCAACTCACATATCCCGCACCTGCCCACACACAAATTCCGAACCCACCTACATAATCTCCCTTCTTCCCCAGCCCACTCACAGATCCCGAGCCCACCCCTACAAACACCCCCCCCTCCCCCCCCCCCCCACCATCTACACATACTCAGAAGAATACACTACACAAAGAAGAAGTTGAAGAGTGTTGAAGAGTGGAACAGTACCAGCAGACAAATTACAGTAACATTGTTTTAAAGCATGTGCCTTTCCTGTGGCAAAATGTGGATGTTAGTCATGAACCATTTCGCAATCATTAATAAAGACACAGAAAACCATACTGCTACCAAAGGCCAGTAACGGTTTCTGTATAATGTTCACACCTTTTTTATAGTTGATCTTTAGTCTCCAAGAATAGATAGCGGAAAATGAAACATGAGAGACGAGACACAAGTTGCGTGATAACTGACATTAACTGACGTCAGAACTAGGTACAACCAGTCCGAATCTCAGAAGATTCATATCTTGCCATACAATGCTTGCTTGTAGAATTAAATCATTCACATACACAATGTTATGTCATTATTGTATAGCACAGTTCCAGTTTTAATTTCCGCTTCCATGTTACTGCATTAAGAGAATAATACAATTAGTAGACTGTCATGTTATATTATAAACACCCTCACATACACGCGCGCGCGCGCACACACATACACACACACACACACACACTCAGTCACCAGAGTAAGATATTATTTTATAGCTGCGTATGAACATTGGGAAGCCGCCGTAATCTTGTGGCTAGAACGCTGACCTGCCAGATCGGATGTCATATTTTCAAATCTTAATTAAGTCTAGGATTTAAAATAAAAAATGGCCTGCGCTTCCACGTAGACCTAGCGTATAATTGATTTCTGCAAGTAGTTTGGAACGTTTAGACGATAAACATGATATTAATGACATTACTTATCTAATGCTAACTGTCTTTACACATATATATATATATATATATATATATATATATATATATATATATATATATATATATATATATATATATATATATAATAACATCCCTTCGCATCTCCAACAAGGGACCCTTATCATGAATCTTATTGTTTTTGCCCAATTCCTTATGTTATGTTATATGCTAGTCTACATCTGTATTATATTGATACTGAGTGTTGTACATTTTGGATTTTCAATCACAGCTGCAATCAGTGTACACACACACACGCGCGCGTTGTGTGTGTGTGTGTGTGTGTGTGTGTGTGTGTGTGTGTGTGTGTGCACTGATTGCAGCTGTGTTTGAAAATCCAAAAAGTGCAACACGTGTGTGTGTGTGTGTGTGTGTGCGTGTGCGTGGTTGTGTGCGTGTGTGTGTGTGCGTGCGTGCGTGCGCGTGTGTGTGTGTGTGTGTAAAGACCGTTAGCATTCGATAAGTAATGTCATTAATATCATGTATATCGCCTAAACGTTCCAAACTACTTGCAGAAATATGACATCCGATCTGGCACGTCAGCGTTCTGGCCACAAGAATACGGCGGCTTCCCAATGTTCATACGCAGCTATAAAATAATATCTTACTCTGGGGATTGAGTCTTCGATACTAATCCGCTAGGTGAGTTATGATGAATAATGCTGGAGAGCTTCGGAGGTCACGGGTGGCAAGCATCGCCTGGATCTTTTCTCCGGGGCATGCCGGTGTGTTGGGGAATGAACAGGCGGACAGACTGGCTGGCTCTGCAAAACTTGGTGGAGTATTGATGCATAACAAGGCAGACGTGGTTGCGGCCTTGTAAGAGCCTCGGAGGAGCAAATTGATCATCATTTTCTGGCAAGAATGAGGCAGCGAGGAGTGACGAGGGGATCTGGCAGACGCTCGACGCTCAGGGGAAAGGCGAGACGGACATATAATCAGATTGCTACTGGTACTATTGGTGTTGGAATTATTCGCTGGCTGCTGGGGATGGGGAAAGAGCGTCTATGGGAATGCCCCGAATGCTGTGATGTCGGTTCCTAGATCAATCAATCAATCAATCAATCAATGCTGGAGATTCTTTTTAGCTCCTTTGAGATGTGTGTTTATTGTTGAGTCAAACTGCGATTCCACTATTAATAACGGTCTGTAGAGAGAAAACTCCTACAGAAAAGCCCTAGTAGTTTGTTAGTTTACATGCTTACTATGATAAAAAAAAAAACTGACATAGTTTATGCATACGTTCATTCAGTCTGGTGTGTTTAATCATATCGCAATAAAATAGTTTCTGTGCCTATCCTTACTAATCAAACTTGTGGGTGTTAGTATTTCATTGATTCTCGTTTTTTTTTTTTTTTTTTTTTTTTTGCTGTATACCATAAAACGCCTCTTAATATACAGCCAGATGTAAAGATCGGTTGAGAGCATAACTTTAAGATTGCTCAAGGGAATTTATCAATCTTGTTAAATCACTTCAAATCTTAGAAGTGCTCTACGCCATGACGACACCATAACTCAGCAATGTTATTGATAACTTGGTCATCAGCACAGCGCCTGGAAGTTACAGGCGCCTCTGGAAACTAATGAAACACTGAACATTCCACATTATTCGCATGTGTAAAATAAAACTCTCACATTTCAAGATACATAGCAAAGTTATTCTTAGTGTCGGTACGACATGTTGGGAGTTTACTACCAACCAATACCGACAGTATCTGAACGGATTTTGGAACTGGAAGATAAACAGTTCACACAATCCGTTCCTTCGCCGCCAGCCAGAAAATACGGAGTGCGAAGGGACTGCACATCTTGCTATTTGTCTGATAAAGACATCTTGTCTGTATACTGAGCGTTTAAGCTGTCATCTTAAAGTAGAAAGTTCCTAAACGGCTACAAATGATCGAGTCCATACACAAGGACAGGCATCAAAATACATTTCAGTATGATGCAACACATCAAATACAGATATACATTATGGCAACCATCTGCTAACAAGTAAAATTAAGTTAAAGCTCAAAAGATACATAAAGTCTTACAAACATTGAAACCAATGCATTATAAGATACATTAATTTTAATAAATACAATGTAGGATGTCTCCAAAAACAAGAAACTGGAATAATATATGGTAACAATCTCGTATAAGTACCATGTCCTGCAACAGTTAGCAGACCAGATGAGTGCAGATGTCTGCTGCAGTCTAAAAGCATGTGGAATTAATTATGTTTAGACAGATTTTGGGGAAACTGAGAGAATGCATACAGCATGAATAAAGCTCGAAGACATTAGAAATTGAAGGATGAAAAATGTGCTTAATCAATAGTAAAACCAGATATTGTAAAGCTAGATCCCATGAAATATACACGGCAACTAACAAAGAAGTTAGAAACAAGATTAGGGTGGATAAAAGATAGCATTGTTTCGCATGGAAGGAGCAGCAGAAATTATAGCAGCGAAAGAAATAATCATATATATTTACAACACAAAAAATAGCAGGAGCATTTAACCGAACAAGTAAGCTAAGCAAACATAGTAATGCTTCAGGACTTTCGTTTTTTATTTTTTTTTTTTTTTTTTTTTTTTTTTTTTTGTTATTGGCAACTCTGATCATCATCATCATCATGCATTATGCCTTCCGGAAATCGTCGCTTTCAAAATAACTTGCCGGGAAAACGTTCGATCTTTCGCCGGAGCGTCTGCTTGCGTTATTTTCATGCCCATGGAGTATCAACATTGAGCTGGTTGACCCCTGCCACGCCTTTCAGGAACCATACCTTCCGTCACAGTTCTTTTTAAACTATTGTAACGTTTAACACAACAAACATTAAAGATCTCTCGACGTACATGGGGCATAAGGTGCTAGCCTACGTGATACCCTTGGGTAAGGTGGACTATCCTTTTAACTCCCCGATCAGGGTAACGTGAAGCCATGGTTGTAGGTGGTGAATGGAGTTTATAATTGTTGGTTATGGTAGCCAATTTCACGTTGGTGGGCAGAAGAAATCTCTCTGGCCTAGGGGTTAACGTCTTTATCCGTAATCCTGTATATTCTCGTGAGTAACGTAACCTGCGCGAGAATCAGTAGCGGTTCTCGCCGCGTTGAAAATGTACGGGGTATGTGAGCCGGTCGCTCAGAAAGCAGTGGCAAACTACTGAGCGTAATCTTGCCTAGTACATCAATAGCAGCTGAACAATGCTGATGTTGACTGCAACGTCCTGTAGGGGATATGCAAATAATAATAATAATAATAATAATAATAATAATAATAATAATAATAATAATAATAATAATAATAATAATAATAACGTTTCGTCACTTCATAGAGAAATAGAGAAATTGATAATCCGTAGGAGAAGCCTCGCCCGGAAGGAATCCAGACAAATACATCGAGCTGATCCACGACTCTGGTGATCGGGTGAGATAGCGAAAAATGACCGCCCACGCTTATCGGCATGGAATATGATGAACATACATTTGTACACACCGATAATCACTTCATGAGTAATGTAGTTAGTAACTCGATAGCTGACATTACGCCACGTGACATTTCCTGATGTCTATTTTAGGCTGATCAACCCAGGATCCCAGATCAGTATTACAAGTCTGCCTCCATGGGGATTCGAGCATAATACCAATGGGCCGACAGGCTAGAGGAAGTCTAATATAATCAATTTATTTCAACTTCCGAGATATAGACGACTCCGTGGCGAAGATTTTACGGACACATTCGTAATCTCACATACCACATTCGAATAACAGCTTCGGGCGGTTTGGCAGCAGACCGCCTTGCTTTGCCGTTCTTATGAAAATGGTATGGGTGCCGGTCGTTCAGAAAGCAAAAGTAAACTACTGAACATAAACTTGCCAAAAGATCACAAACAGCCAAAAATTATGGGGTTCTCTGCGACGTCCTGTAGATGATTTGCACCTAACTAATTTTCAAGATATGGTGTTTATTAGTCAGTACGCTTAGATGTTCATATCTTAAAAAGTGTCGTAATTTTTTTCATCTTGATCCAAGGTATTCTAAGATTGTTCCCATAAACAATATAAAATGACACAAAGTAGCGCAGCTGTACATAACAGAATTACGACACATACAGGACTTTGCGGCGACTAGCCTTCATAAGCAAACAAATACACACACAAAACACAACACATAGCCACGGAGAAGACCCTCCGGTAACTACATTGAGGCGTGACGACAAGATGAAAAGATGAAAATATGAAAGCATTGAAGAGAACATAAAAATTCCAAAAAATGTTCCTTCGTAACTGGAAGAATGTTTCTATAACATTTAAATTCAAATGCCTAGATTATCTTTGGTGTTTGTGAAATTGCCCCCGATTCACATCAGCGTGTGCTGCTGGAAAGACGCATGTTTTCAAATTGTGTAATTGTTTCCTGATTTTATGGAATAGAATCTTAATACTGAATAGCTTTCGCATTACTGGTACTTCTTTTGAAAAGTTCCTGTGTTGTTGTTTTTTCTTAATTATGTTCAAAACAATGTTTTCCCATAGTGAATTTGACTAATGAAGACACAAACAATAGATTGCACGATTTATTGCCTGGCATATTTCGCTTCATCTCGACAGGTACATACTGCAGAATTCACACAACATAAAGTAAATTAACCAGATAAATCCTTCAAGCTGAAATATACACATGTTCGCACAGTAATGTCAATTGTATACAATGGTAATTTTAAGCTTACTGACATGTCTTTCTGAATGCACAAATCTGGCTTGCGTTGATTGATCATTATTGCTTCTGCAAACTTTAACAAGCGAGTATTTTGTGTGTTAAACAACACGCGAAAGGCAATGTCTCTGTCAATCACATGGCCGCTTTCGAGAATGTGCCTTGCAATTTATGACGCGGGAAGCTTCCGGTGTGTCGGCCCCACTAGGCTCGCATCGCCTGTGTGTCGTATCTTGTCGACTCATTGAGGTATGTGTTCTTAAACTCTTTTGTTCAGCTGCCGCCCTGTTCTGCCGTTGTAGGAAGCCTGACACCTACATGTGAATTGGTAATTACAATTGTTTTTGGCGTACAGAGGAACAGGCTCGTTTACTGCTGGTGTGGGAATTGGTGTCGTTCTATATCTAATGACTGGAGTTGCAGCACAGAATATTCGGTATACTGCTGTAGTGAGCCGGTCTTGTAGACGTTGCATTAGTCATTCCCTCGAAAGGTTAGCTGGATGAATACCTTGAGTTTAGGGACTGTAGTTTCGTCTACTGTTGGTTTGGGCTGTTGGCAGTGTCGCTTTATACATCCTGTGGAGTACCCATTAAGGTTTAGGACATTCTTCAGAATTTTAAATTCCTCTGTCAGTGTGTCCTGGGTGGATATCTTTCTAGCACGGTCAAACATGGTCCGTACTAAGCCCCGTTTGTACTAGACAGGTGTGAAGCTCTGAAAATTTAGGTATTGGTCAATTCATGTTTCTTTACGATACACCAATCTTTGAATTGTGCCGTCTGCTCTACTTCGCATTAGAATATCTAGGAACGGCAACGCTTCGTTGTGTTCATGATCCATAAATAGAGAGAGATGTTTTTTATGCGTCATGTTCATTATGGGCTGGAACGATGTTGCTTGTAGCTCGTCTGTGGTGATAATTAGTATATCGTCCACATAACGACAGTAGAAGACCAATTTGTTAATGTCTGAGGATCTCTTTCTTTTCTTCTAAATGTGCCATGAATATGTCCGCTAGAATAGGACCAAGAGGACTCCCCATGGCCACTCCGTCAATTTGGCGGTATGACTTTGTTAGAAAATTGAATTTATGTTGGCGGTACATAGTTTTTCTTTCTCAAATGCCAGTTGTTTGTCCTTCATTTCTGTCTCTGCGGCTAGTTGTTTTTCCTTCATCTCTTTTTCCAAAGCTAATTTCTCTTTATCAGCTGCTATTCTCTTACGTTCCAAAGCGTATTCATTCTCTTTAGCCGCCATTTTCTCACGTTCCAAAGCTATCTCCTTCTCTTTTAACTCCCTCTAAAATGCAAGCTCCTTATCCTTATTTTCTTTTTCAAGAGCTAATCTCTCTTGTCTTTCTTCTCTTTCACGAGCTGCCTGAAGTTCATTCGCTTCTTTATCTGCTGCCAATCTTTCATGTCTTTCCTCTCTTTCACGTGCTGCTTGAAGTTGTTTCTCTTCTTTTTGTTGCATCTGGAATTCTTTGAACTCCTGTCTCGCCCATGTCCTAAGCTCTGAACCGGACCAACCCGACTTCTCATCTATTTTCATGAAGTCTTCCAGTGTCGACATCTTGATCTATTTTAATTATCACTACTCTAGCTGAAAATAATGTAGATAAGTGCAAAAAATGCAAAGGACTCGACAATATGCAAGTATAATCAAATCAGAGTAGACAATGTAAGAAATGTTGAACAAAATGTCAACTGCAACTCAACAACAATGTAAAATTGAACAATAAAAAAATTCAGCAACTTATTGCTCTATGAGTATCCTAACTGTTATTCTATGTAAATAACAGAAAATAGTATTTAAAATATATTCGGTATAAAGAATATATAACACTAGACAGTTAACAACGATAGAAATTGAGTGACGAGTGACGTAAACACATATTCACATTTATAAAAGACACTAATAACACTGGCTATCAATATTCCAGAAGATAGACCTAAAATAACCTTACTATACTACTGCACTATTGTAACAAAACAACAAATAGTACTTACAACGCGTTAGATTGATACAAATGGCTTCGTACCGACCTGACGATTGTAAGTATATGCGTTTTCTTAAATAATGACGTGATCGTAGCTATGTTTAAGAAGTGCGACCTCCCAACAACCCGCTATTAATTTAGTGCGAACTTAGTCATCGCTAACGAGTTAATATATATGACTGCACCCAATTAAAAAGAATTAACGCAACAATCAACAAATAGAAACTTGTACTGGCCTTATGTACTGGTGTTGGCGTGCTTCGTAGCCAAATAACAGCGTTAAATTACGTAGGTGGTATCTGCTTATTAAATACTGGGATTTGACAATGATTACTACTGTTCCTACAAGAGTTGCAGAGGTAGCAGTATGTGCAGTTCTTCTATAATAGTGACACCCTAGGCACAGAGCCTATCATCGACCCCGGTCGTAAACTTAATCGATGGCGGTGTCACTTATTTCAATGCGTATGATAATCGTAGACTTTGCTGCCACAGGCTGTATGTAAAGTTCTGTCCTGTTGTCCGTTGTAAGGTACGTATACAGTGTGAAGTGTAAAATCTGGAACTTCCGACATTATATCTAGACTCGTTTTATTCTGGTAGAGTAAGGCGTCGATTCAAAAACTTGAAATGATACTGTGATACTGCTTCAATGTCTTCACCGGCTAGCGACAATGTCCCAGTGACTACTGTGATTGCTGGAATGACTGCTTCAATACTCCTTGTACTGGCGTCGCAATGTGCATGACGTAGTATGATTCATGAACGAGTATATCTTGTCTGTTCAGAACAAAGTTACAAGTGTGTTCGGTATTGAGTAATGTAGTTGAGGAACAGAGATAACGATTTCCTTCGCCGACACTATGAACTTCGTCGTATTTCGTATGCAACGATTTGTATCCTCTGTGTGCGGAGACGACACTGTATGTGTAAAATACTAAAATTTCCTTCTTACCATCCAATATATTGTGAGAAGGCCATCGTAAATAAACAATATATTCGTAAATGACTTGTAAATTGTGAGATGTTTCCAATATTTGCACTCTTTGTTCTGACGTGGCGCATTATTGTTTCCGGAACGTGTTGCACGGTGCGTCCCATGGATTCCGGTGTGCATTTCTTTTATAGCGTGTAAACTTTCTTTCTGTGCACACCTTGTGGCTGAATTATTTCTGATGTGCAAGCTAATTCTTTAAATTACTTATTAGTAATTGATATACCTAGATAGTGGCGGGAATAACGCTGACGATCAATTTGGCCCGAGAAGAGTCCCCATATTGCCGTAAAGTAGATCCGCGTCTGCTGTGTCATGCTAACGTATTCGGAATCTTCAAAACGCATTAATCAGCTCGTCAATTAGAACATTAACAAAGTCTCACCTCATGAACTTGTGAATGTTAAATAACAAACGTAGCTCCGGTGAAAGTTCAACACCTTTTAATTCGGCGTTACAGAATTATGTGATAAGATTCTAGTGGCATCATAGCGCGCCCGTTATACCGGGACAACATCTACTTAAAGCATCCACAAATGAATTAATATCTATGTCTGCATCATTCACCTTGACGCTCCACCTACTTCCATTCCAATGTTCTTTCAGATCCTTGTCGTTATGTTCATGCAAGATTCGTCTAGATTTAGGTCCACTGTTCTTAGATCCATGTCGTCTTCTCAACGAATGCTTCCTCCTGTTATCCACTTGAATATCGCTTGAAGATTACATCCAAACATCCAACTGCCACACGAATTCGGTTCCACTATTGAAAAACACAACTGCTTATCAAGATGGCTCCACAGTGTATGCCTTGGTTGTTATGTTCGCGTCAGTGTGACATATCTTTGCATATCTGGCTTTTTGGTGCACTATCCACTTTGCTACATACTTAGGGATTTTCCTTTTATCCTCCCTGCATCATGTGTTTTCTGCAATAGCTATGGGGCATATAGTATCCAATAATTCCACCAGTTCGAATGTATCTCTGAGTATTTTTGGATCGAAGGACTGTCGTACTGGCTTTAAAATTTCAGCTAGCCATCTCGCCATTCGGTGTTGTGCAGAGTTAACCATGGACAGGATCGGTCTTAGCGGGATGCCGGGCTTGTGAAGCCTGGGTAGACCATACATATGAGGAGTTTGGGAGCCACGTGGTGTGAAAGTTTTTGCAGTGGTCTCACTGATAAGTCCCGCATTCACAAGTGACTGGATCTCTTTCCTCATTATTGCATCCATGTCCTCCGACTTGTTTACTTTTTGATCTACCCTGAATTTAAATTCATCTGATAATATTTCTTCTATTTTCCTCTGGTAGTCTGACATGTCCATCAGTACTGCACCACCCCCTTTATCAGGTTTCAGTATTACGAGGGTTTTGTTAGCCTTTAACGCTTTTAAATCAGTGCAGTGTTCGTTGGTCAGCGGACATGTCTGTTTAGAGGGTGTTATGCGATACTGGTGTTCTAAATCTACCAATTTGACCTTCAGCCATAGGACCGACTCAGCAGAAGTAGGCGATAACTTGGAGACTTGATCAAACAACATTTCAAACTGTGCTTGCGACTCACAACGGTTGATGTGTTTAGGTTTTATGCAGAATTTTAATCCGTATGCAAAGGACTCCGTTTCAATGTTGTTGAATACGTACGGCGATAAGTTCCTCATATACTTATCTGGGTTGTCTAGTACTGACGTTGTTATCTTTAGTGCTCAGTGATTTGTTGAGGCTAGTATTCTCTACGATTTTCACCTTGTACACTCTTTCTGTGCAGAATTTAGTGAACTTCAAGTAGCCGTACAAGCTAAATTCTTTGGTGACGTAGTAGGCAGAACTGTGCGTGCGCTTGGGGTTGGCCAGCTTGGATTAGGTTTCTTCTATCTGGTTTTTTGTCAGTCGTCTCAGGCTTTTTCTTGTTGGTCATGTTCTGTCGGGCCTAAGAGATCTGAATTACCGGTGAGGAAATATTCCCGTCCTTAGGCATTCCTCGAGAAATCTCAATCGACAATCCTGTAACAATATTTTACACTTCAGCTTGAGTAATCCATCTAATCGTTTCACAGTTGGTAATGAGAGGCGACGTTTAAGAATTTAAAAACAATGTTTTACCGCAGTGAATTTGAATAACAAAGACACAAACAATAGATTGCACGATTTATTGCCTGGCATATTTTGCTGCATCTCGTCAGGTACATACTGCAGAATTCACACAACATAAAGTAAATTAACTAAATACATCCTTCAAGCTGAAATATACACATGTTCGCACAGTAATGTCAATTGTCTACCACGGTAAATTTAAGCTGACTAACATATCTTTCTGTTTGCACAAATCTGGCTTGCGTTGATTGATCATTATTGCTTCTGCAAACTTTGACAAGCGAGTATTTGTTATACTATATACTTATAAGTATTCCTAATTATGTAGTTACAGTTTATTTTATGGCAAGTTCAGACATTCATATAACTAGGCACATGAATAACACCAGATGAAAGATGTATCATTTAGATGAACAGAATAGGACAAGCAAAAACAGCATTCTGTCAAATGAAGAATATGTTGTGCAATAAGTCACTGTCCTTGAAAGTTAGAATAAGAGTTCTTGCATGTTACATAGAACCAGTTTTAACGCACGGCTGCGACTCCTGAATAATTATTAAACAGGCGAAAAATATTCCCTGGAAGCCTTGGAGATGTGGTTTTATAGATAAATGCTGAAAATGAATTGGACAGCTAAATTTATGAGAAGACAACAACAGGAACATGTTGTGACAACCGGAAAGATTTGCGGAAAGATTGATATAAGAAGACAGCATGAGAAGATTCTTGACAATCATGTGTCATGGCACGTATGGGAGTCAGCACACGTTACGCCATTACGTCGGAGATCGTAATTTGTGGACTGGCAACGCCACCCGCATTTTACTGGATGATGAGTTACGGTACCGTACGTTCTATACATTTCCACTTTATTAATTGTTGATTGTAATTTGTGCTTGACATGAAGCTCTCTTCAAGGTATCCTTTATTTTGAATTATTATTATAATGAATACCCATGTTCGCAAAACGAAAGATAATAAACAGCATATTCACACCAACCCTATGCTACCAATCTTAAACTTGGACTTTATCCAAATCACACTTTCGAAACATCGACACCTGCAGAATGAGATGCCTGAGGAGAGCTGCCAACTTAACAATCAGAGACTGAGTAAGAAATGCTGTTATTAGACAGACAGTGGGATCAACACCTTGTGCCACATTTATTGAAAGACAGAAGATCAAGTGGTTTGGCCATGTCATTAGAATGCAACATCAGCAACTACCATCACTGGCCTTACATCAAAGATCATCTGCTACGAGACAAAGAGGACATCCAAGAAGAAAATGGATTAACGACATCAAAGACATTGTACAATCATACGGAATGACACTATCTAGTGCCGCCCACCGGGTGCTGGAGCGCAAATTATTCCTCCCCACGGCGCTTGACGGGAGAAGTGGAAGAATGTGATGATGATGATGATTATAATGAATCAGAAAAGGTTTTGGTCTTCAGTGTGTCTTTCTTTAGACAGAATTAACTATTTTATTTCTTGAGCACTGTTTGAAAGAAAATCGTCTTATGTTCATACCTGAGTTAGGAATCAGATTTTCAACAATTATGACAGAATCCAAATTATCACTTTGCTAAGCTAGATTTCATTTTTCCACAACTATTATCATTTACCAGAAAATGTTGTCAAAAGTCTGTTTGTACTTTGAACTCATGTTATAATACAAGAAAATATTAACGCTGGAATTAAACGTCTGGAATATATAGGCGACTGACCAGGCTGCCACACACATGTTGATGTATCTACCCTTTATGCTAAACTCTGGACCAACAACAAATGTCGCCATAGATACAGCGGCCCCAGGGGTATAACATATTATCAGAATAGTGGCAATTAAAATAACCATTTTTATGGTCCTTTTGTCTCTCAAGGACGTAGTCATTTTCTGATTGTCGTTTGAAGTTGCTTCTTTACGCCATTTTGAAGATCTTCTCAACGTGCTCACTAATATAATTGTAAATATAAATACACCAGCAAACGACGTAGTACTGAGTAAAGAATGCAAAACATAGCACAGTCCTTCGACTTTAGTTCTACTTTGGGTAAAGATTAATGCTACAAGTGTTGTATTCTTCTTTGGGTCAAATCTCCATCCGAGAAATGAAGTGGCGTATTCTGGGATGAGAGTTCCCATATTAACAAGATAAATATTACAAATAATTAAAGTTGTTCTTTTGGGTGTAATGAGTTCTTTTACTTTCAGGGGCAGTGAGATTGAAATATACCGTTCAGCTGTGAGGTACACAGTGATAAAGCTTGTAATACGACAAAAGCACACATGTGGCCACGCCCCTGACAGAAGCATTACATCAGGAAGAATCCATGCAACTCCAGAAGTAGCGAAAAATGGATTCATGGTAATCGAGATCCACTCCAAACTGAGGAGACAACAGATGTCTGAGATGGCCAAGGCAAGAAATGCTATATTTGAAGTATTAGCAAACCCTTGTTTACAGAATATAATGATGTTAATAGTGTTTGATATAATCCCAAACAAACCAAGAAGTCCGCAAATAACAACAAAGTTAAGAATCTCAAAAATCCTTCTTGCTTCTTCTGATAGTAAGTTTCTCTCAACTCCCTGGTAATTAGATTCCTGTTGTAAATTTCCAGAAACATTTGACATTGTTATCTTTTTGGGTGATATTATGTACTAAAATTGTCTTCTTACATGAATGGAAACTATAGTTTCTCATAAATCAGAAAGTCATTTTTTAAAGATGTTAACTATCATACAATTGAAACCTCTGTAGTAATGAAACAGCCGTATTTAACCTTGGACAAAGACAGCATTTTCGAAATGCAGGTTCGACATCAGCCACGAGCTATTTGGAAGCAGACTGAGGCGTCGGCAGTTCAGAAGGGGTTAGCAAACTACTTTATGTACAATTGCCTAGTAAATCATAGTCATTTAAATGCTTTGGTTGATTTCAACAGCCTGTAAAGGATATGTATTATATATTCAACAACGAATCTTCCCATTTAAGGATCATCAAAAGTTCTTATTTTTAATAAAAGCCCATCATCTATTGCAGAATATAAGTTCAATATTGATACAAATGATCAATATT
>OY992878.1:75961876-75996876 GCA_963921405.1 Cepaea hortensis
AGACCTTCCGGTATGAGTGGACCGACAGCCTTCTTGGACGCCTCAGACAGGGGGGAGGGGGGGGCATGCAACAGGACTGTTAAAACTCCTTTTCCCGAAGCTCACGAGAGGTTTGAGGTTAACCGCGGAAAATGTCAAGAAAGACACGGTGGAGGCTTTCAAGCGCTTTGATGCGGAGGCCAAGAACTTAAAATTGGAATGTTTTATGAAGGAGATTGTAGGTGATAAATCACTGCGAAAATTCTGAAAACTGCACAGACAAATGCAAAGAAAAGATCGGCCTATGACAGTGGGAACAATTTATAGAAAGGTTGGTGCGCGCGTGACAATAGACAAAGAGTAAGGGGAGGCGTTTCTCCAGAGATTTTTAGAGCAGACTAATCATAATGACTCGGATACCATGGATGTAGTTAGAGAGGAGTTATCTGGCACCATAAAGAATATGCATTATGAAGACATCATACGGGATGAAGATGTTAAACATATTTTGAAAAGGGCTAACGACACGGCACGAGGGCCCGATGGTGTTAGGTATGGCCACATAAAGGTTTTGAGCGATGTAGACCTGAAGTGAATGACCGACTGCTTTAATCAGAGCATTAGGACAGCAGCAGTACCGCAGGATTGGGTACACAGCTATCTCATCCCTCTCCCAAAACCATTCAAGGATCATTCAAAGCTTAGCGGCTTTAGGATCATAACCCTTCAAAATACATTTGGGAAGGTTTTATAGAAGATAGTCGCTGTCAAGCTGCAAGGGTTTTTGGAAAGGGGGAAGCTTCTTCCAAGAGGCCTGGGGAGCTACAGGCCAGGAAAAGATACCTGGTCAAATGCAGCCACTTTTGCCTATGACGTTTATGAGTGGTTCCGGAGTAGACAGGAAACGATGGCGGTAGCGCTTGATCTCGAGAATGCCTACAATAGAGTTCTCTGAGATATTTTGATGACCACACTGATGGAGAAGGGGGTCAATCCCTGGTTGGTGAACTGGATAGCAGCCGTCCTGCATTCTCGTCGGGTTGCTCTCCGTCTGGGTGCATGGACCTCAGAGCCACATATTTTATCCCCGGGACTGCCACAGGGATCCGCAATCTCACCGGTGCTCTTTAACGTGTATACGAGCAAGACTGCAAACCTAGAAGCACCAGGGGTTGGAAGGATTCTAACATTTGTAGATGATATTTTTGCATATAGGCAGGTGAGAGATAGGGGGCAAACATAAGCTAAAGGCGACAGTAGACAAAGTGATTGATTCGTGCACTGAAATGAGTGCTGTCATCCACCCAGAAAAGGCGGCTGTTTTGTGGTGATCTCTGGACAACATGATTGTGAGAGATGATGTCCCAAGCCTCACGATAGATGGTAGAAGCGTCAACAGAGAGAACAAACTGAAGTATCTGGGAATCACATTTGACAGGAGTCTGTCCTTCATGGACCATGTGGAGACGACAAGATCTCAAAAGGGACTCAATGCACTTAAAACTATGCCTGCTATGGAAACAGAGCAGAGAATGCTTTTCACAATATAACAGCACTAGATCCTCTCAGTGATTGATTATGGACTAGGATTGCTCACTGTCTCAAAGAGTCAGCTGGTGAAATTAGAACGCATACAGAACGAAGTTATGCGGGTCATTCTGGTATACAGAAAAGACACCCCAGTAGTGTGTATGCGTTACATCCTTGGTCTGCAATTGTTGCTGGTAGGCACAAGGTGATGCAGGCGAAGGCATTCCTCAGAGTAGCTGCAGACACAGATCACCCGGTGCATGTAGCGCTGGACGCAGTTAAGGGTCAGAGACTGATAAGAGGGACATCATGAATGGCTCAGGCGGAGGATACGATCAGACAGGTGTGCATCTTGGAGAACATTAGGCGAGGAGAGGAGTGGGTCAGAGTGCCAGCGGAGCAGTCAGACTTGTGCAGAGTTATAATCACATTGAGCCGGGGGTGCAGGGAGTGGCCAGCAGAGGCCAAGGAAGTGGAAATCCAGCAACTTATTCAGGATAATGCTCGCCCGGGTGATGTGATTATCTACACAGATGGTTCAGTGTTTAGAGGTAGGAGAAGTGCCTGGGGATTCTTATCAAAAGCTAATGGTCGACGTTTGGTGCAGGAGAGTCTGGCGTATGATACCACAACATCTAGCTTAAGAATGGAGGTGGAGGCGGCCAGTGCAACTTTCCGCTGGATGGAGAACACGATACATACACACATCATGATTGTAACTGACTCGGAAAGCATGCTAAGGAGGGTGAGGACTGGCAGGCTTCGTGCAGAGTGGCTTGCTTCGCTTCGGAGGTCACGGGTGGCAAGCATTGCCTGGATCTTTTCTCCGGGGCATGCCGGTGTGCTGGGGAATGAACAGGCGGACAGATTGGCTGCCTCGGCAAAACATGGTGGAGTATTGATGCATGACAAAGCAGGCGTGGTTGCGGCTTTGTGGGAGCATTTGTACACCTCGGAGGAGCAAATGGATCACCATAGTCTAGCAAGAATGAGGCAGCGAGGAGTGACGAGGGGATCTGGCCGACGCTCGACGCTCAGAGGAAAGGCGAGACGGACATATAATCAGATTGCGGTGCTTCAATTTTAATTCACCGCAAACAAAGGGAATTCCAGGGCACACGTCATATCCTGGAGTCCTCTTATTCGCGCTGTATCTCGGTGTGTATGCCCTTGACCGGAATAACGTTGTCGGTGTGCAGCAAATGGTTTAGTTATATGTGTGAGTTGACCTGAATATTTCAGTGGTTGTATACTCTTGTGCACACTTAGGGGCTGTTATTGTGTGCTAATTTGTGTTCCTGAAAAGGGCCCGTTCCGTTATGGCATTCTTCTAGTGGCCCTGAAAAGGGCCCATTGCTGGATGATACTGCTGTATGCATGAGTTGACAATCATATTCTGCAGACCAGTGTTGCGGCGGTGGCCAGACTGCACACTATTGTTGAGGTGGCCAGAATCGAACAATGTCAGCTAGAATGGTGTTGAACACATCTAGGCCAGCACATTTAGTGCGACGCCGCCACATGAATTCGCACATGTAGGAATCGAGTAGATGCCTGTGTGTTCCATTCTGCCTCTTGTTTCTCTCCTTGGCCGTTCTCCACATGCGCTCGATGCATTGAGTATGTGCACCGGTGGTAGGGTCCACAAAGTTTTCAGAGTGGTTGACGGTGAGATGCGTCAAACCGGGAATATTTCTAATTTCCCCGTATGCACGCCAGAGGTCGGAGACTACTGTTGTGCCAGGCCGAATGTGTGTGCTGATAAGTGGCAAGAGCGTTGCTGCTGTTCTGTCTTCTGCTTGTCGTGGACAGCTGCTGTCAGTTCAATAAAATTCATGACTGCAGAAAGCCAACGTAAAAATGTACTACACACTGTGTTACCGTTCGTCGCTCCTCTTTCGCGCCTTTTTCGCGCCATAACACGCACTGAAAAAAACTTTAATTGAACGGAGATATATTAACTATGCTAACTACGCTATACCGGCTCCATGGCCGAGAGGTTAGCAGCTTTCTCCGCTAACCCCGAATACTCTCGTCACGTGACGCGACGAGAATTAGCAGTGGTTCGAATCGCAAAAGTGACTTATGAGAGTATGGAGCCGGTCGCTCAGAAAGTCGTGGCGTGCTGATGATCGTAATCTAGCCTAGGAATCAACATACAGCTGAAAGATGCTGGTGTTGACCGCAATATCCTGAAACAGGATGGAAACGCGGAAAAAAAAAAATAACTACGCTATATAGCTGCTAAAGCTAACTATAGCCTCGTGACGTCTGTTGCGGTGAATTAAAATTGAAGTACCCAGATTGCTACTGGAACTATTAGTGTTGGAACTCTTCGCTGGCTGCTGGGGATGGGGACGGAGCGCTTATGGGAATGCCCCGAATGCTGTGATGTCGGTTCCTAAATCAATCAATCATTCAGCAATTTGAATTTACCTACACACATTTCCCGAATAAACACCACATCCTTCCTTCTGAAAGGTTTCTGGCCAACTGTCCCGAATATTTGAAATCTGTCTTCTCGTGACATCAATATATCTTAATTTAAATAAGCTTATGCTAGTTTACTTCTACGCGACAAAGTATCAACACCACTCCCTTGGGATGGGCTGGTGCCACCAATTTCATCATCTTGCAGGTGGTTGATAACGCAAGATTTCATCAGCCGACGCAAGTGTGCCGGAGTATTTTTGTTACAAACTTGGCTGGTGGGGGTGGGGGGGGGGGTGTTTTTGTGATGCGATTTAATATGTAGCAAGGCTTTTACTGTAATAATTCTAAATGTTGAATCGATCGTATTCCTGCTAATTCAGAATGATGTAGAGGCGTAAGACGTCATGTCACAAATGGTTAGCACTATACGGTTCCAGAGTTGGCAGCAACTATCAATGTGGTTTTCGTCATTGGGCTACCTGAAAGAGCAAACGCCATGTATGATTACCTACACCAAACTGCTTTTAAAACAATAAATAACCACTCTCTTACACTCCATGTGACAACAGGATTAGGGGAGAAGGCACTACCCTACTTCCTATATAGGCTGCTCAATATCTAAACTATAAATGTTTTGCAAAACAGTAACTTTACAAATGATGTATACACAGGTGGAGACACTCGTGCTGAATTTATAAACCAGTGTATAATGCAAGTGGAAGATTGATAGGATACACATATACAAACAATATTCCCATGAAACGTTTAACAAAATGGATACTTATTAACCCATGAACTAATTTATCAACATGGTAATAGGACGGCCATAATTTTTAGATCCTTGCAATGAAGATGTAGAACATATGTTATTTCAGCACAAGTGGTTGCTGTATATGTTTGAACATATGTTATCATTTGAGTCTTCTGCTTAAGCTGCAGAATAGATGACCATCCTCATATGCAGTAGATTCACTTCTAATTTGAGAATTATATTATAGGTAATAGATCATCAGAAGAACATCCGCTGGCACAGAATGTTTACTTAACATCATCAGCTTCAAGTTCTTTCTGATATATGTTCTTGATCTATCGGTAGAAACAGTGGGTGGTTTCTGAATCTTCTGACCTGTCCTTCATACGAAATGGCTGGCCGTCGGGGCTAGCTGGCCGTCAGAATTCGTGACTTCTTATTCCTGGTTTTCAACTAGATAGAAGATAATCATGACAATCATGGGGGTTTCTGGTATTGACATATTCTGCAGGATTACTGTTGAAAACCATTGGTGGCGTCTGTCAAATCTTGACATGTTCTTTACATACAACACCAGCTGGCAGGTCAGGGTTTGTGATTGGTCATTCCTGGTTTTCCACTCATAAATATAATCATGACAATCATGGAAGGTATTTGGCACTTAAGGAAACAGTGACATTTAAAATGGAACCCCACTACAAACATCGACCAATATTACAATTTTCTACTCGAGCCGCCTCCAGGAAGGTACAATGTGATATCATGTATCTGGCTCATTAGTTTGTATTTGTGAAGGGATAATTAGTCTGCATCATTGTCGCCCTAGCTTGCGGAACTGGACAACAGGTCTTCTCTCAATCAAACCTTGGCTAATTTTCCTTCCTTTTCGCTGAGCGCTCCGAAGTTCCGGGCGGCGCTTTCTGTGATTTCAGCCAAGGTAGGTTTCCTTGACTTGCCATATCTCCTCCTATAGCCTGGCTATGTTTCGTTTATGTAAAGTTCTGTTGGATGTTTCTATTCCCAATTATTTATTTTTTTCCCCTTCATTTTCAAATATCAGAGGGTTCATGTTTACTTGTAATTTAGAAAGTATTTTCTGTGTTAACGTTCACAGTCATCCCTGAAGTTGTTTAATATCAACGAATTCATTTGAGCTCCAGCGATTGATGTGCTGCAAGTGTATTCAAAACAATAGTTATAGGCCATGACGAAGAAGAAAGTTTCTACGTATAATTTTTAAATCTGGACATTTGGTCACTTCGTTACACAGTGATTATATAAGAAATGAACTTATATATTATAAAGGAACATTTGCCTAGTCTTGATAAACTGTGAAAATTAACTTTGTTACAGGGACATAAATGTAACAGAAGTCATAGATGAACAGTGCAAATAAATCAGATTATAAATGATCAAATTGACAATCTCTGACTGTATTAACTGACTTCGGTGAACTATGACGCAAGAAATGCGGCTTCAAGAATTTGTTGTATTAAATTATGTTATATAGAACGACGTGGCTGCACATTGATCATGCAGATGAGTGCTCGATGCGTTCCCGTTTATATTAGTGCATTGTTTGTCAGCTGATCGAAACCTTTAACTCTGCCAATATCCGCGTCAGTGATGTGAAGCGAGAATTGTGAATGCTGGCTACACATTAGGAGAGGAGACTATCGGTTGTGATGTTCAGTAGCGTATTCATTGAGTCTGGTATGATTATTGCGTGTGTGACTTCTTCTTCTACTGCCTATGCAAATGGTCTGGAGGCAGCGGTGTTCTACGTAGTCAGGCTTGATGTAGTTGTCTATATAGCGTCACAATCATCTTTTATTGTATTCCCCTTGTTTTATGCTAGGCAATCCTACACTGACCTTGAGCTAAAGAACAGCGTTAATAGAAATTGAATTTTCAACATATAAATGTGGTCTATGCTACACGAAGCGAGCTGGATTGTCGTGATAACTGAACAAAGGTGTTCCAGTGATGAACACTCCATTACTGACTATTGAAGTAGTATAGAATACGCACATTATAATGTGTATTTGTACAACCTTTGTGGATACGCTAATGGATTAACTCAGTGCATTATCATTTTGTGAACATTATCTCGAACTCTTCAGTCTGTGATTTATCTTCCTGAAATTATAAGGGCAGTTGAATACAAAAGTGTAGCCTCCGTGTTACTATTATTTAAAATAAAATAGAGATGGGTTGAATCAAGAACCGACATTACAGCACTCGGGACATTCCCATACGAGCTATCTCCTCATCTTTAACAGCCAGCTAAGAGTGCCAATACTAATGGTACCAGTAGCAGTCTCATTATGTGTCCATCTGGCCTTTCCTCGGAATCCTGAGTGTTGGCCAGATCCTCTGGTCATTCCCTGTAGCATCATTCTCTCCAGGCCGTGAAGATCTTTCTGTTCTTCTGCACTCTACACATAATCCAAAGGGACCCCGATCATGTCTGCCTTATCATGCACCAATACCCCAGCGAGCGGTGCATAGCCAGACAATGTCCTCGCCTACTTATTTCCCACCACACTAGTATGACCTTGGGGGAAAATACATCATAGGCTCTTCAGTTTTGATTGTTGTCGTGAAGCCTGCCACATTGCCCGAAGCATGCATGTCTTTACACTCCTTGTCATACATCGTGAGTCCGTTACAATAATGGCATGTGTGTATTGTTTGTCCTCCCGTCAACAGAACGCCGCTGTGACATCCTCCACCTCCATTCTCAGACTATGATGTTGTGGTATCATATGTAAAGGTTTCCTGCACCAAACACCACCTATCCACCTTCGCTACAAACCCCTAGGCACATCTTTCACTTCTTAGCATAGCGCTATCCATTTAGATGATTACATCACCTGGTCGCGAATTGTCATGGATCAGTTGTTGCATATCCCATTCAGTGCAGCCTGCTGGCCAATCCCTGCAGTAAATGTGGTCCATGGCGTAACTCCGCAAATCATAGATAAGTTAGTGAATACGAGCGTGCAGTCTGTGTGTTATTATTATCAAACATAAGACAGTAAAAACGTGAGTGTAGTCTCCGTGTTACTATTATCAAACATATAACAGTGAATACGAGAATGCTGTCTCTGTGTTACTATTATCAAACATAAGACATTGAACACGACTGTGGTTTTGTTTTACAATAATCAAGAAAGAGGGAACTAATTAAGATTTTGCATATAGGTTTTTCGCAACAGTAAGACTCCTCTGTTTTAAAAACTGCATTTTCAGAGGTCAACTCTCCCTACCTCTGCCACACAACTCAGAACTCCAGTCTTTGTTTTCAAGGACCTTCTATAAAGTTTTCCTTTAAGGAATGTGGGATTTGGATTTTAATTTATGAGAATATTATGATAAGTTTGTCTAGGGGATTTAGTTGATTCTCTGGACACTGTTAGAATGCAAGGTGATCAGGGAAATTTACCACAAATACAAGGAGAAAACATTTCAATCCTTGAAACAATGGTATCTGTGTGTAGGTTTCCCCTCCCACTTCATCACCGTTTAAATTTACTATAGTGTTAGAGAATATTGATTGTTTACAACATATATAACAACCACTGTTGAGCAACCATCAACGAGTACTTGACGTGAACATAAACATCTTTGGACAAACAGTTCAGGCATTAAATCAAGGTCTGTAGTAACAATCAGACAAATGTATTGACCACTGTGAGCTTCTTGAATATGTCTCACTTGAAACACGACATAGGTATACATTTACATGAAATATGACAGCAGTCTACAATCACAAACATATATTGACCATACTGAAATACTGGAACAGGCATGGGATGAAATATGGCATATCATAAACACATTAAAAGGTGCCACCCCCTGTTCCCCCAAAATTCAACATCATCAGAAACCACCAAAACACCTCAGTTGGTTCCCAACACCTTTGACCCTTAATGATTTAAAAACAAAAACATTGGCATGTGTTCAAAAACATTAAACACTACATTCATTACATAATATTAAACTAATTAATTAGTTGTTTACTGTCCTTTACTCTCTTGTTGTACGGTTCAGTGTTCATCTCCAATGTATATTAGATCCTATTCCCATTATCTGGGTACCGAAATAAATGCACTCAGTTGTGTTCCTAAAATGTATATCCACTGGTAATTGGCTGGCGCAAATCATACTCCATAATCCAAGAATAGAAATTACACACAATCACGTATCCCCTCCGTGGGGCTAGAATTTTCGAATACTCTGTTGCAAGGAGGCTCGGTGCCTTTGTGAAATTGAGGCCTTAGGTTGGTCATACCTTCAGGAGATGCATCTTGAGGCTTGGCACAAGGTTCTTCCCTATATCACCATATCCGATGAAAAGTTGACGTCCTTTCAGCTTCTCGGCTTATAATCCGAATCTCAATTATGTTCACAAAGATGTTACACCCACCAAGTCGCGAGTCTAAAACCCATAGCATTTAGGCTGACATTGGACCAGCAAGAGGTAGTCGTTACTATCTAGTCCAGTGTAGGAACATATAGGGCTGAGAGGCATCCAATGGTAGTATATGTGACTATGTCCAGAATTGATCTATACATACATGTAACCGAAGATGAATAATTCCAGTACACAAAGTCGTAAACAGTCCAATGATTTTTCTGCTGCGTGTGTATACATAATTACTCCACTAGCTTCATTCGGTGTCTTTGGGTTGGTATTCATGTGTAGGACCTGTTTTGAACTTATTGTTAAGGTATATTTCAGTTGGTAGTCAGGTCTATAACCTGCTGTTGATGACTTGAGTCTTTCAGTTGGTGTGCAAATTTATGGCCTGGAGTTGACCTTGTTCTTATCTCGGTGTAGTTCAGTGTCTTCTCAATTTCTTTGAGGTGGTGTTCGTATCTAGAACTTGGTGTTGAGTGTCTTGAACCTTATGTTTGACATTTGCTGCTGTGAGATTTTCTTTCGAAGACGTATCCATTGTTGGATATCAACTTGGTAATCCAACCGACAGTTGAAGGGTTCTCACTGTTGTTAGTTTTATTAAACTGGTAGGATTGTCCCATAGTCTCACTGACTTTGCTTACTGATGAGACTTCAGGTGGTACTTCTCAGAAGTAAAGCAGACGATACACTGTTGTCAGTTACTCTGTGGATCTTTATCTTTGTCGATTTTTAGATACTGAAGTCCATCCTGGATATTCCTACTGAAGTAGGACATCATCAATAACGTTGTCAGTCGTCTTCGAAATTGTCTTTTGCATCGAAAGCTCTCATTTTTTTTTTTGGTCATGTGAAACATAGACAGTATGCAGAGAAGCTAAGACACAACTAATGGCAGTGGGAATGTCTGTGTGTGTGGTTTTTGTGTGTGTGTGGGGGGGGAGAGGGGGGGGGGTTTGTTTTAAGGAAAAGAGATAAATGCAAAAAATACCAGGGAGGGACGGAAAAACAAATGAGACAGTCCTGCACCAAATACATGCAATTCTGAAACTGATTATAGTCATTTGGCTTAGTCTTTCAAAATGTTTTAACACTTTATTATGAGAAATATACTTGAAAACGTAGTGAAAAGCCAACAAATGTTTTGGGAAAGAAGTGCGTGGCAGACAAACAGATAAATAGTGTTATGGCTTTGGTAACCTGATCTTGTCTCGATTATGAAATGCTTTAGATAACGCCCTTGGTAAACTGGATAGGATGATGTCTGGTTCCCAACATGGCGGATAGGCATTTGAACCGTTAAGGCTTCTGGAGTGTTTATACTTGTGGCTACGGTTCGCGTTCGCATTTTCCTCATGTTGGTATGGCAGTGCATGGTTCCGTCGCCTGCTACTGAGTGAGTGCGTGGCGCGACACTGTGAGCTATGAATTTCGTGTGGAATGCTTTTACATATGTCCGCGGTTGTTTGTAGTGTGAAATGCATTTTCGGAATGATGGCGGTCGGCTTTTGCTGAATTGACTGGTTTGCCTTTTCGGTTCACGAGTGCAGTTTTCTGGGAGTCGTTGCTGAAGCTATGCAGTGCGTGCTTTGTGCAGCGCTTTCGGTGGGTCGCCCTGCCGAAAGAGACCGAATCATAAGGGATAAAACTGGGGTTAATGAAGTCTTTCTGGTGACTGCCGATTCCATCGACAATGAACTGTATGTTTTTTTCATTGAGGACTTTTGTGTTGGCATTCTGGCGGCGGCTTTATGCACAGTGTACCTGTGCGGGCTGTTGACTCGCCGAGACTCCTGTCTTTTCCACTTTTCACATTGGGCAGTGAGGAGTATTTTGTGTGATATTCACTGGCACAGGAACACTGACACAGCTGACAAGAGGGCGAAGTGGCATTAAAGTTACAACTTCCGCTTCTGATTCGTACAGACGCAGTTCAATTCATGGTTTTCTGAGTATGTTGAGTATGTTGTAAAATAAAACAACAGACCGCTGCCAAACAACAATTTCGAAAATAAAAAGATACCAACTGAAAGAATATTTGCAGCATGTCTTCATGTGTATATGCGCCCAAATGGATCCTCACATGTGCTATTAAGTGTCCACAATGATGAAATATTCCTTGGTGGTTAATGGAAGGAGACTAAACAATTATAAAATATTCGAATGCAATGAAAGTGATCCTTTACTCAAGCACACTATAGTTTGGCCAAGCCATGATTACCTTTTGTGTGATGTTCAGGCCGTGTCTTTCGTTATTCTCTGAATTTTTTTTTTTTTTTTTTTTTTTCATAGAAATTATAATGCAAATAGCAGGCCGTTGTTATATTGTGTGAAAAAGAAAAACGGTAAATAAAAATGGACATAGGTATAATCACAGAAAAGTGCAAATAAAGCTTATGTACACTTTTCTGTGTTTATATTTCTGTGTTTTTATTTACATTTATTACATTTATTTTATTTGTGTGGACTCATCGATAATCAGAGAAACGACGTAAATGGGTGCTCCATAGGAGCAGCCTCACCCGGTAGGGATAGTCATGTGCACCAGGTAGGCCTAACTCCAGACCGTCAACAGGATACTAGGTGCAAAAGATTAATATCATTGAAAGTAGGAACTTGGAATGTTAGAACAATGAATGCAGATGGAAAATTAGAAAACATCAAACAAGAAATGGAGAGAGAGAGAGAGAGAGAGAGAGAGAGACAGAGAGAGAGAGAGAGAGAGAGAGAGAGAGAGAGAGAGAGAGAGATAAGATTAACATATTAGGAATATCGGAAACGAGATGGAAAGGGCAAGGGATAAGGACAGGAGAGGATTGTAAGATTATTTAATCTGGGGAGAAGAACTTCAAAGAGGTGTAGCCATTATATTAGATAAGCAAACATCAAATTCTGTCAAAGGATATCGGGCTGTGTCAGACAGAGTTCTATTAGTAAAATTAAACGAAAGACCTTTTAAAATAAATGTCACTCAAGTATATGCCCCAACAAGTGAATGCAGTGAAGAAATTATAGAGGAATTTTATAATGACATGGAGTCTGCTCTGAAGAACTGTAAAAAGAAAAATAAATAAATAAATATCATAATAGGTGATTTCAACGCAAAAATAGGAATGCAAGGCGATGGATGCTGTGTAGGCAACCATGGTTTGGGAGAGATAAATGAAAGAGGATACAGACTTGTAGAATGGGCAAAAGAACAATAAATGGTTGTAGGAAACACTTGGTTTAAACAGCATCCTATAAGATTATGGACATGGAGGAGTCCAGACAGCAGGATTAAAAACCAGATAGATTACATCCTGATTAGCAGAAGGTTTCGAAATGCATTAACAGTCGTAAGAACAGTTCCAAATGCATACTGATACAGTAATCACAGATTAATTACAGGCACATTGAGGGTAAAGTTAAAGAAATTCAAGTATACAGCAGGAAACCCTAAATATGACTTGTGCAAATTGAAAACTGACAAATAAATACAAGATAATTTTAACATAGAAGTAAAGAACAAATTTGATTTATTGTCTGATCTAGAGATCCAATTTCAAGATGTAGATGATCAATGGCAATTGCTGAAGAATTCAATCAGTTGTGCAGCAGAAAAGAACTATTTCAATATTAAAGAAAGTGGGCCATAAGACATGGATAACTGAAGAAATTTCACAACTAATGGAAACAAGAAGACAGAACAAATATAATCCTGCCAAATATGAAGAAATTCACATAAAAGTCAGAACCTTATGTAAGGAGGCAAAAGAAATATGGCTTGAGAAAAATTGCAGAGAAATTGATAACCAACACAACAGTAATAATGCGACACTAATGCACAAAAGTATTCCGTCCATCCATCATGTGCCATGCCGGTAAGCGTGGGCGGTCATGTTCTGCCATCTCACTCGATCACCAGAGTCCTGGATCAGCTCCGTGTTTCTGTCTCGACCATGCCACAAGGCCAAGCCATCCAGAATTCAGGAGCTTACTAATCAAAGAACACATGTCATCAGCAGACTGCCTAAAGACAACAGATGGAAGAGTCATAATAGAAAAAGATCACATCTTACATGTATGATCAGATTACGTAAAAAAAACCTTTATGACGATAACAGAGACGAAAAGTATGATGTTCAAAATAATAATGAAGGGCCAGCAATTTTGAAGATGGGGGTTCAGAATGCTCTTAACCATATGAAATCTGGCAAGTGTCAAGGTCTCACATCCGAGGTTGCGACGCGTTGTCGGTACCAACGCCAGACAACATAACAACACGCGACCCTGAGTGATGTTAAACACTGCAGAGAGAACGCGGCGTCTTCGACGATGCCCGGATAAGCAGCCAAGCACAGCAATTGAGCGAAGCTTAAACGACCGCTGGTCAGCAGTACAACCCGTGAACCTTGCAGGGGTCACACTAGCTGACGTGAGCGCCAACTGGCGTGTAGCGTGTAGAACGCCAGAACTGGCAGACGGGTTTAGGTGTTTGAATGGACAGGTCGCATGGGTATGCGAGGAGTGTTTGAATCTGCATTGAGAGCTAGCCTGTACGACAGTGGGAGACTGATTCGAACGCTTGAATAGTTTGACTTGTAAGTGAGATGTTTATTGCTTGCATGTATTATTATGTATTGTAGTGATATTGTTCATGCCGTAATGATTGCTATGGATTGTCAGTGCGCGATGTTTGTGCGATAATAAATGCGGCGCGTAAATAAAGCGTGTGAATAATACTTTCGGATATTCACTTCGTGTGATTTGATAGTTTGATATTGCTTCACACTTGCCAGAAAACGAGCTACTTATCTTGCTCTACGCAAGACTCTGACAAGTGCGAACGTGGTGGCTTTCGTCCGGGTTTTGAACCAAATTCGAACTTGTAAATTTTTTTGTCCGAGTTTGAAGCGATTGTGAAAATGCCGATAGAAGTGCGCAAGTCATAGATTAAGGTAAAGTAACGATTTAATAGAGTTGATTTAGTTGAGTTATAAGTGTGAAGATATTATTTGAAGCCAACCGAGGCGTCTTCAGACTTATCACTAAATTAAACAAATTCTGTACCTAAAATCCAAAATGGCGGCCGTGCCCTTGAATGTCATTGAGTAGGGTTAGTGTGAGCGTGAAAGTTGTTGATTGTGGTAACGACTAACAATAATACTTGACAGCATACAAACCTTTACAGACTTCAGTGACATTATACACACCATACATTTACAAACGTTCTATTTTCGTTTAGTTTAAAAAGTACAGGGTTTTTGTGTCAACTTTACCTGAGTCTGGTGAACTTCAAAAAATTTTTGTGCGTCAACCCGAAAGACGTTCCAGTGTGATTTCGAGCACCACTGAACAGCACATTACCCAAGGATTACTTGAGTATACATTTTTTTTTCATCTCTCTTTATACTTTCGTTAGTCTGGCTTTAGACATTAACTGTGCTATAAATATTTGTAACTTACTAACATCATAAGTAATTTTGTTTATATTTATTCCATCATACCTATTGTTCATCATGTCTTCTTTAAACGATTTCATTGAAATGGGTTTAAAAATGAATATGTCTGGTGAGGGATTGAGAACATGGAGTGAAAGTAAATATGCAGAATATCTTGTGAAACAAGAGCAGATTATTGAGCGAAATGAGAGAGCGGCCGAAAGGGAGTCAAAAGCACAATCAGAAGCTGCTCTAAAGGAATCAGAAGCTGCTTTAAAGCTTCAACAAGCACAATCAGAAGCTGCTCTAAAGAACTCAGAAGCGGCGTTAAAGCTTCAACAAGCACAATCAGAAGCTGCTCTGAAATGTAAAGAGGCAGACTCAGAAGCTGCTCTAAAACTTCAACAAGCACTATCAGAAGCTGCTCTAAAACAGTCAGAAGCTGCAGTGAGGCAAGCGGAGATCTTAGCCCAAAGTAAGAGAGAAGAGCAAGAAACACAACTGAAAATTGAACAGCTGAAAGCTGAATCTTCTTAAGATAAAGTTAATAGAGAAACAGACAAAGATCAACCTCATAAGAAGTACCAAGGTCTGATCAGAAGTTACAACACAGGTGATTGCATAGCAGCATTTACCCAAAACTTTGAATTTGTTATGGATCATTACAAAATTCCAAAACCTGAATGGGGGATAGTATATGTAAGAAGTCTTTCTGGGGAACCTCTTAAAGTCATAGAGTCGATCCCAAATGACCTGAAAGAAGATTATCTTTACATTAAAGCAAAAATTATGTCACATTTTTTGCTAGATGAATCAGGTTATAGAGAACAGTGTAGGAAGTTGTCTCCTAAGCCAACACACACGTTCTCTGATTACATCTCAGAAATTCAAAATATTTTTTTCTAAATGGCTGTCAGCAGCCAAAGTAAATGGAATTTATGACAAATTAGTTGATCTTATGTTGAGAGGTAAGATTATCGCATCTCTCCCACCCCCCTTTTCTAAATTTTTGTTGGAATGTCAGTGTGAAAGTGTTCAACAGATTGAAAGTCGTGGCTCTGGTTATTTTGCAGCCAATAAGCAATGTTTCTCTAGTAGTCTGACCAGCACAGACTTTGTAGCAGCAGCTACATATGGCAAATATCAGGCAGGGTCAAATACCAAACAAAGACCTTATAAACAAGCTGCAGAGAAATTGTAACAGTGCAAATATTGCAATTATAAACACAATGAGAATTATATGTGCGATCAACACCCTGAGTACACTAGGTACTTGCAGAATTACATTTCTAAGCAAGATAAAGAAAGGAAGAACTACAAAAAAGTTACCAAATGTTATCTTTGTAAAGCGTATGATCACTGGCGTAAAGACTGTAAAGGCAAGTCAATGACCAAAAGGGCTAATGCAGCCATGTTTGACAGTTCTGCGTCAGAAGATGAAAGTGTACAAGATCACCCAGTAAACTTCAGCACACTCCATTGAGGTGTTCCATCAGGAAAAATGTACCATTTGTGATCAATTTCAATTGGATGGCGTGTTAACATGCGGCCATTCTATACCTGTTACTAGTGAGGAGGCCAATTCTGTAGTAAACTTCAAAGGTAAACTAAACATCCACCAGGGGTATGTTAATGGTAGAGTTGCCACAGTTTTACGTGATAGCGGGAGTACTCTCATTGGTGTAAAGAGAGATTATATCCTACCATCACAATATAGTGGTAAATATGTCACATGCAGGACATTCTCAGGGAACATAGAGAAATATCCACTTGCATGGGCATATATAACTACACCATTCCTTACAGGAAAGGTTAAATGCGCGGCATTAACCAATCCTTGCTGCGATATTATCATTGGAAACCTTCCTGAAGAGAATGACATACCACATGACAGCAGTACATCAACTGTCAGTTGTAATATTGATACTACCATTTCACCTTCATCACCAATCACCATTCATGATGTATTACCACCTGTAAATGAATGTACAAATACCAACCTGGCTATGCAAGAACATACATGTAATTGTTGGAATGTAACATCAATGTGTGATAAGAATGAGCGTTATAATTTAGTAAATGCAGTAACTAGATCTACTGCACAAATGCAAGATCGAATCGATCAGACAGAGGCTTTACAACGAGTAAGTCCAGTTGTAACATCTCCTGAGACAACTAGGGAGACGTTTATATCATCTCAAAAAGCCGATCGATCTCTGCAAAAGTATTTTAAACTTGTAGGCCAAAAGCCAAGAGTAGCAAAGAATGCTCAATGGTATTTTGCTCTGAAGAACGGAATTCTAACACGGTACTACACCAAAGGTTCCAGCACTATAGAACAAACAGTGCTACCGTTAGAAAACCGTAAGCAAGCATTGAATCTAGCTCATGACATACCCTTTGCAGGACACATGGCGTATGCTAAAACTAGAGCAAGGTTACTTACTCAATTTTATTGGCCAAAGTTTTGCAGCGATACCAAACAGTATTGCAGATCGTGTGACATCTGTCAAAAGCTTGTCAAAAAGGGTAAACACCCACAAGCTGAATTGCAAGTTACTGATTTGGCTAGTAGACCGTTTGAAAAGATCTCGGTCGATATAGTTGGTCTTCTGAACCATATAACATCTAAAGGTAATAGGTATATTGTAACACTCATTTATCTATGTACTCGTTCGCCAGAAGCTATTCCAATGAAGAACATAACTTCCAAAGACATCATGGAAGTGTTCTTTCATATTTTTGCGAGGGTAGGCTTCCCTGATACCATCCTTTCAGATCGGGGTAGCCAGTTTATTTCCTCAGCTACACAAGCCTTTACCAAAATGTTGGGTGTTAAACAATGCTTCAACAGTCCATACCACCCACATTCGACCGGTATAGTGGAAAATATTAATGGCGATATGAAACATATGCTCTCTAAGGTAACCCAAGAACATCCTGAAGATTGGGATACTTATCTGCCTGCCATTTTGTTTGCATATAGGGAAGTGCCCCATTCCAGCACTGGGTTTTCACCATTCGAAATGTTATATGGTGCACAACCACGCGGCCCATTATCTCTGTATGAATCTATGTTGACTGAAAGTACAACTTTGTCTATACACATTTCACCATATGAACATGTAACATCATTGCGTGATAGAATTATGAAATCATGTATGTTAGCTAAAGAAGCTCTCCAAAAATCAGGAGCTATTTACCGACAATATGCTAACAGAGGAAATAGAACTATTACACTGACGCCAGGACAGGACGTTCTTCTTCTTTTGCCACGTGATAGACATCTCCTAACTGACTCATGGCAAGGACCGTTCATAGTGCTACGACAAATTTCGACGGTAGATTACGAGATTGCAGTTAGGGACAAACATAAAATTTCCCATATTAACATGCTCAAACCATATCACCACAGGCAAGACGAACAAGTAGAGACTGCAGCAAGCACCTCCATAGTGGACCAGACAGACGACAACGACACTGACGAGATACCGACACCAGTTCTTGACACGACGACCAACTTACAGGACATTAAGGTAAATCCTAAACTGACTCAGACACAGACTGACAGTTGCAGACAAATGATACAAGAATACAGGACGATCTTTTCTGACAGCCCAGGACAGACAGATTTAGTGCAACACCAAATCATCTTAACATCTGACATTCCTATTAAGTGTAGACCATATTCCATCCCTATACACTATAAAGAAAAACTTCATCAAGAAATCATTGATTTAGAAGCAAATCATATCATTCGACGTTCACAATCTAATTTCTGTTCACCAATAGTTTTAGTACGCAAAAAGGACAACACTATTAGACTTTGTGTGGACTATCGTAAACTCAACAGCATTACACAGTTGGATTTAGAACCAATGAGCAACTGTGAATACATCTTGACTGAACTATCTGACTCACGTTATTTTACTAAACTTGACATGACAAAAGGCTACTGGCAGATAGCTGTACATCCTGATAGTATACATCTGACTGCATTTGCCACACCGTGGGGTTTATACGAATGGTGTAAACTACCTTTCGGATTAGTCAATGCACCAGCTACCTTCGTCAGAATGACAAGAATTCTGTTGACAGACATTGCTAACATCATTTGGTACATGGACGACATTTGCATACACACAAAGGACATGACAGAGCACATAACAGCACTACAGCAGACATTTGACAGGATTAGACATCATGGACTGACTGTAAAACCTTCCAAAGTTGATATAGCCTTTAAGGAAATTTCATTTTTGGGCTATAAGATCTCAAATGGCTTTATATCAACTGACGATAACATCATGTCCAGAATTTTGAAATTGTCGCTTCCAACAACTAAGAAACAGTTGCGAAGTGTGTTAGGTCTTTTAAACTATTATAGACAGTTATTCCTCATTTTGCTGAATTGACCAAATGTTTCACTGATCTACTAACAAATAAACATCCCAACGTCATTGTAAACAGTGAATGTTTAAGGCCAGCATTTAATAAGATTCTGTCATATTTTTCTAAATCGCTTATTCTGAAATTGCCAAATTTGAATATTACTTTTAGATTAAGATGTGATGCGAGCTCCGTAGCCATTGGAGGTGTGCTTCTCCAAGAACACGACCAAATCTTGTACCCAGTATACTACGTCTCTCGAAAACTGAACACCAGCGAACGAAATTACAGTACACCGGAACTCGAGGCTCTTGCCATGGTATTTTCGGTACGTAAACTTTCTAGATTCTTGTTAGGTAAACATTTCATTATTGAAACAGATAATAGTCCGCTGACAATTGTTACCAGAGGAACGCCAAGTAACAGCAAGGTGGCAAGATGGTCCTTTCTTCTGCAGGACTATAGCTATGAGATTAACCATATAAAGGGTTCACAAAACTGTCTTGCAGATCTCTTGTCGAGATGTCCATACGACGAACCTAATACCCAGTCAACACCAGAGCACAGTGCAGAGGGTGTAAAAAACTGCAACGTAGATAGTGCTCAGTACCACAGCCTATTGTGACAAGGTGTCACACCATTGTGATGGGGAAGATTGTATCTCCCAATGTATATAACTTATGTACATATTACAATTCTTATTATTATCATGCGAATGAATGCGTGTATAATTGTGAGATATGGGAAAGAATGGAATCAGTATTATGTAAACTAATGTGTTGTATAACTGTGAGATATGAGAAAGAATGTAATTATTATTGTAAATACATAAATATTGTAACAACCGGACACTACAGAGAAGTGTCACTGAACAACACTACAAGATCCAGGAATTTACCAAGCCACTACAACGTGAGGTAATCCTGAAGGTATCCAGACCGAGGTGTCCAAGACGTTTTAACAAGGTACGAAAGATGACTGCGACAGTACAATCCGAGCAGAAGGCGGAAGAGAAGATCCAACAGCTGATAGTAACAACTACTACTCCGTTTATATTAGATCCATCCAGAACGGACCAACGTTGTATGAATGACACCACAACACATGTAATAGTACAGCTGTATACTTCCGATATTTTTTGCATATTAAGTTAAAAGTTATCAGACTACGCTAAAAAGTCTATAAATGTATGACAATTGTATTAAAATGTGATTTAAAATATTTCCACATACGGAATTGTATATGTCGATTTTTATAAGATGTAATCTCAGCATCGTAACTTGATTGCTTCTTTACAAACGTGACTTTTTGTGCACATTTGTTAATAAGGATCAAATTATGACGCTAAGAAATAAATTTACAGTGGTAATTTATGTCTTGTAAACGACGATAAATTATTGTTCCTAAATTTTTTGTATAATAACCAGGGGACATTACTCTAAATTGTTGGGGATATGTAAATATGTATTGTAACCATTAACATGTATGCTTGATAAATAACATGTCAATGTAACGTCGTTTAGATATGGACAGTATATTGCCAAAACTGTTGACCTTCATTAGAAACTCTAAACAGAGGTCTGATGATGGAGCTATCTCAGAGGTAGATGCTCACGGCTTGACCTGATGATTTTAGTATTTTTGTTCTTGGTTGTGAGGTAGGGCCAGTTTAGCCGATACCTACCGGACTAGCTGTGTCACAGCGAGGTAATGTTCATGAAATAGATTGTACTTGACTGTTGTACTTCATAGTGCAACATAATTGGTGTATATATATTGTTTACTATTCACCTGTATATATTTATTATAATTGTTAAGGTATAATGTTCGACTTTTACATGTTTAATAACACCCAGATATATATTGTACATGAAAGGAAATTCTTTCATGAAAAAGGGGTGTGGAGAGTGTCAAGGTCTCACATCCGAGGTTGCGACGCGTTGTCGGTACCAACACCAGACAACATAACAACACGCAACCCTGAGTGATGTTAAACACTGCAGAGAGAACGCGGCGTCTTCGACGACGCCCGGATAAGCAGCCAAGCACAGCAATTGAGCGAAGCTTAAACGACCGCTGGTCAGCAGTACAACCCGTGAACCTTGCAGGGGTCACACTAGCTGACGTGAGCGCCGACTGGCGTGTAGCGTTTAGAACGCCAGAACTGGCAGACGGGTTTAGGTGTTTGAATGGACAGGTCGCATGGGTATGCGAGGAGTGTTTGAATCTGCATTGAGAGCTAGCCTGTACGACAGTGGGAGACTGATTCGAACGCTTGAATGGTTTGACTTGTATGTGAGATGTTTATTGCTTGCATGTATTATTATGTATTGTAGTGATATTGTTCATGCCGTAATGATTGCTATGGATTGTCAGTGCGCGATGTTTGTGCGATAATAAATGCAGCGCGTAAATAAAGCGTGTGAATAATACTTTCGGATATTCACTTCGTGTGATTTGATAGTTTGATATTGCTTCACACTTGCCAGAAAACGAGCTACTTATCTTGCTCTACGCAAGACTCTGACACAAGACCCCCGGTTCAGCCAGCGTCACAACAGAAATGATTAATGCTTAAGAGGAATATGGAATAGATAAAGTTACCAGTCTGCTTAATACAATATATGATACTGGAAATATACCACATCAACATCGAACAATTAGCATAATGAGACACATCACGAAGATTTTGCTAAGAATTATCATGCAAAGAGTTAGGAGGAAAATACAACCTGAAATAGGAGAAGAACAATGTGGGTTTGTAGAAGGCAATGGAATACTAAATTCTGAGTACATACGGAGAACCGTAATCGAACGTTCTATAGAAGTAAACAAAGATCTACACCTTTGCTTTATTGACTACACAAAGGCTTTCGATAAAGTGAGACATTTCGACATGATAAGGATGCTTGAAGATCTACAAATTGATGGAAAAGACCTTAGACTTGTAAAAAACATATATTGGAAACAACAAGCTGCCATAAGAGTTGATAATGAAGTAGGCCAATATCAGCCTATTAAGAAAGGTGTGAGACAGGGATGCATAATGTCTCCAGATCTGTTTTCCCTGTACAGTGAAAGTATTTTCAGAAATATTGAAGATATGGAAGGAATCAACATTGGGGGACTATGCATCAATAACATTAGATATGCAGATGATACAGTCTTGATTGCAGATAATGAACAGGACCTGCAACATTTAGTAGATGCGGTTGTTACACACAGTGAACAACTAGGATTATAATTAAATTTTAAAAAGACACAGATTATGGTTGTCACTATAAAGAACGAAATGCCACAATGTAATATACAAGTAAATGTGAATATTCTTCAACAAGTGAAGCGGTATAATTATCTCGGAACAATAATAACATCTGATGGGAGATGGCTTGGAGAGATTAGATCAAGAATCGCCATGGCAAAAGTAGCATTTAGCAAGATGAAAAACACACTGACCAATAAAAAGATGTCAATTGAAACGAGAAAAAGAGTGTTGAGGTGCTACATAGGACCTGTACTCTTATGTGGATGTGAAGCTTGGACAATGAGCAGTCAAGATGAAAAACATCTGATGGCTGTATAAATCTGGTTTCTGAAGAAAGTACAAAGAATACCATGGACAGCCAGAAAGACCAATGAACAAGTCCTTCAAGAAACAAATGAAGATCGTAAACTGATTAGAGACATTAGATGTAGACAGTCAACATTTTTTGGGCATGTTATGAGAAGAAATGTATTGGAGAACTTTGTGACAACTGTTAAGATCGAAGGGAACAGATCAAGGGGAAGACATAGAAGCAAATACCTGGATGGCTTGGCCTTGTGGCATGGTCGAGCCAGAAACACAGTGCTGATCCACGACTCTTGTGATAGAGTGAGATGGCAAAATATGACCGTCCACGCTTACCGGCATGGCACATGATGGATGGATGGATTTACACATTTCTTCTTCTTCTTCGTTCATCCGGAGTTTTTTTTCGGACGTGATTGCGTTGTGCCTGTTTACAGCAGAGCTGCGTTCTTGCGCCGTTAGGCCGACACATCCGACTTCTGCGTGCATTTGTTGACCGGGTTAACCTTCCCGGGGGATTTACACATTTGTTTTGTACATGTAGATCCTTTTGTGCTGTTATTGATGAAGATAACGAAACGTTGGATTCGTTGTGTTTGTGACAAAAAGATCTGAAAGAAAGAAATACTTATTATCATAATCATCATCAATCATCTAGTGCCCAGCCACCTGACTTAAGTGTTCATGTCTTTCCATAGATACCAGTGCTTAGTTTTAATAACAATAAGAGTTAGTTAGTTAGTTAGTTAGTCGACAGATCATCCTCATTGCACATCGAACCATTCAGTCCATAAGTGCTCGGATCCCCTCCTCAGCAAATCCCGCAACGTGTAGCGGCTAACGACGCCAGTTCTGTGTTGGTTTCTCAATCTTCTTTGGCTTCCTGCGTAGTGTTCTTGTTTGGCCACCCCTCTTTTAATTTGCTGCTCTCGCAGTCTGGCCATTGTTGTAGATTCACAGTCATCACTTGGTTCTTGCAAAAGTCTTACTTCTCGTAGAGCATTCAGGATGTCGGCCTGGTCCATGGCGCGTCCGCCCTCCACAGTAGCCTCACCTGCGAGCTTGTCAGCCCGCTCATTTCTTTGTACTCCCGCATGCCCTGGCACGAAGATGAAACTAATCTTTGCCAGTCGAGACCGCTCCAGAGGCAGCAACCATTCTCTTCGGATCAATCCCTCCTCTATCCTCTTGATCATGTTCATTGAGTCGATGAGGAAACAAGCCCTAGTGAATGTCTGTGTCTCGAGCCATGTTATTGCTTTACTTACTGCCATGACTTCCATGGTCAGGCTACTTGTGGTTTCAGTGAAAGCACCAGAGTTAGTTAGTTAGTTAGTCGACAGATCATCCTCGTTGCACATCGGACTATTCAGTCCATAAGTGCTCGGATCCCCTCCTCAGCAAATCCCGCAGCGTGTAGCGGCTAACGACACCAGTTCTGTGTTGGTTTATCAATCTTCTTTGGCTTCCTGCGTAGTGTTCTTGTTTGGCCACCCCTCTTTTAATTTGCTGCTCTCGCAGTCTGGCCATTGTTGTAGATTCACAGTCATCACTTGGTTCTTGCAAAAGTCTCACTTCTCGTAGAGCATTCAGAATGTCAGCCTGGTCCATGGCGCGTCCGCCCTCAACAGTAGCCTCACCTGCGAGCTTGTCAGCCCGCTCATTTCCTTGTACTCCCGCATGCCCTGGCACGAAGATGAAACTAATCTTTGCCAGCCGAGACCGCTTCAGAGGCAGCAACCATTCTCTTCGGATCGATCCCTCCTCTATCCTCTTGATCATGTTCATTGAGTCGCTAAGGAAACAAGCCCTAGTGAATGTCTGTGTCTCGAGCCATGTTATTGCTTTACTTACTGCCATGACTTCCATGGTCAGGCTACTTGTGGTTTCAGTGAAAGCACCAGAGTCCTCCTTCACAATTCTCCCTCCGGCCCGAGCTGTAAAGGCCCATGAGCTTCTCACATGTCGGATGACCGACCCATCTGTGTAGATGACCGCGTCACTGTCTAGCGAATTCTCGAAAATCAACGCTTGTACTTCAGCCTCAACAGCAGCCGGATTTTCTTGTCTGCATTTTCTATCTAGTTGGATGCAAACTGAAAAGGATGTGCAGAAGTCTGTTGGCACTTGCACCCACTCCTCGCCAGGTTATAAGTCCTCAAGTGAACACACCTGTTGAAGAATGTCCTCGGCTTGACCCATCCACGACCGTCCTCTTTTTAACCTGCTGCCCTTCACCTTCCTAATTTCACTATGCAGTGGATGCTGTGTGTTTGCGTTAATTCTGAGGTAGGCGCGTGCCCTGCAAACTTGCATTCTCTCTTCAATGGTTGGAAAATCAAGAAGGTAGCGCATCGCCCTGCATGCTGTATCTCTTGTACATCCAAGAATAATGCGCATAGCTTCATTCTGTATCCTTTCCATCCTTTCTATCTGCTTATGGCTGACAGTCAGGATTGCCATTGCATACTCCAAAACAGACATGACCAGCCCCTCGTACAGAAGACATAGATGGCGCTGCTCACAGTTTGCTGCCGCCATCACCCGCATCGCTGCCAAACCCCGCTTGGCCTTTGTTATCACCTGGTCTATGTGCACATTATAAGCAAGGCTTCGATCAAACCGTATCCCCAGGTAATTCATTGCCTGCGTTCTTTCCACCGTCTCTGAACACAGCATTACAGTTGGTGTTGGATTGTTGACAATATGATTATTCAACGAGAACCAAGTCACTGTTGCCTTTGTTGGGTTGACCATTGCCCCAGCTTCATCACACCAAGTACTTATGCGATTGAGTTCGGTTTGTAGCTCCACAGCAACCTCCTCTCTATCCTTACCCTGACGATACACTAAAACATCATCGGCATATGACAATGTCCTGCCAGGTCCAGTGATCTGCTCACTGGTGATTCTCACTGTGTAGGCGTTGAACAGTACCGGAGATAATGGTGATCCCTGTGGTAGGCCAGGATATATTGTTGTTGCTTCCGAAGTCCAACTGCCACATCTAAAAACTACTTTCCGTTGGAAGACAGCTGCAGCGATCCAACTAAGGAGGAATGGACTTACGTTTAGTTCAAGAAGCTGAAACATTAAAAAATCCAGTGGTACTCTGTTGTATGCGTCCTCAAGATCAATCGCTGCAGCAACGGTTTCAGTGCCTGAGTGGAAACCTTCATAGACATCATGGGCAAAGACTGCTGCATTGGTCCAGGTTTCTCTTTTTGGACGGTACCCACCCAGGGTAGGTGGGAAAACACCTTGCCTCTCTAGTTGGCTTGATATTTTCCTGGCAATTACCTTCTCCAGCAGCTTGCCTATTGTATTCTGCATGGTTATAATTCGATATCCCTGAATTTTCTTGTGGTCTTTGTCAGGCTTCGGCAAGGGAATCAGATAGCTGTGTAACCATTCCTCCTTGATGCTAGCACTCCCTATACTGTTGTTGTACATGTCTGCTAGTTTCTCTAGCTCATTGTCGGTACACCTATTTATGTCGTCGTATCTTATGCCATCAGGACCTGGAGCACTGTTTTTTGATCGTCGAAGCACAGCCTTGATTTCTTGCACTGTCACTGTGTCTTCATCCGAAGTGTTCTGGGCCTTGCATTTGTCTGAGGTGACCTCCTTGGCCAGATTCCGGCCTCCCATGTCTGTCTGGTTGCTCTGCTCAAGGTAGCGTTCAAAGAGGGCTTTGCCCTTGTCCTCGTCAGTCCTCTGCCAGATGAGGTCAGCACCTTGGAAGTCAGAAATGCTCTTATTCTTGACTACACCACTCATGCTTTTATGTAGTCGCCAGAACAATTTCAGTGACTTGTCTGTGCTTACTCTTTGACACACCTCTGCCCATTTTTCGCTTTTAACCACCGTGACCAGTTTTTTGAAATAGCTTACTTTTGTGTGCATCTCTCTTTCTAAGTGCAAGCAGGGACTAGGATGACCAGCTCTGTTCTTCTTGGCATTTTGCCATCTCCTTACAGCACTACGCTTATCCACCCAAGCCTTCTCCACCTCGAAACTCCACCACGGTGGCTGCTCCCAGCTTTTTTTCCTTTCCTTCCTGCCCTGAAACGTTCTGCGCTTGTCACGTCTTATTTTACTCACCACATCTTGCCCTGTACTGTCATACTGTAACGTCTTTACCTTTAGCTTGTGCTGCCTGGTTCTGCCTTTCTCCACCAATATGCTGCATGGGTGGTGGTCGCTGCCATGGTGTCCTAGGACACCCCATCTACACACTGTAGTGAGTGAAGGTGAAACTAGCGCCAGATCAATAGCACTGTCCTCATCGCCTGGACGGCTTGCTGTCCTGGTGACACAGCCACTGTTGATACAAACCAGGTCGATGGTTTCCAGTGCAGTCTCGAGCTCCTCCCCTTGTGTATTGGAGGAAGTGTTTCCCCATGATCTGCCTTTAGCGTTGAAGTCACCACAGAAAATAACATTTCTCTCGTGGCCTAATATGCCACTTAAGCACTGCCACTTCTGGGCGTCCACACTCGCATTGCGGGCATAAACATTAACCAACACGAATGGTGTACTGGAATGAACTCTCAACGCCTGTATTTGTATATCGTCACTGTTCCAACTGGACATGTCTAGCTCTGACGCCACCATGCTGTCGCGAACGAGAATCGCCGTTCCCAGATGTCGTCTGTTATAGAAACATTTGAAGCCGGCAATTCGGAGTAGCTGATCGCCCAGTCTCGTCTCCTGGAGTACTACAATGTCGTTCCTGTAAACTAGGGTTTCTAAAATAGAGCCCCGTTGTTTTACAATGGCACAGTTCCAATATAGAATACGGATGTTCCTGAGTCCTAGACGGTGACACTTGAGTCTAAAACGTCTCAAGCCACCGCGCTTACCTGGCTTCTTTTTCCCTGCGCGGCTACCACGCCGCTTCGGTATGTTGACTGCTGATCGTTTGGAAAACACACGTTGTTCCGCCATGTTGAAAAAACGTAAACACTGACTTTTGATTGAGAACCACACACGCTGCTGAAAATTCACTCAAGGATGGCTTCGCTCGATGCACGAACTCCGTAGCACCCGCGCAGATCTTGAGTAGAAACTCCTGGTTTTACATCCTGGCACACCAATTACACGCAAGAAATGAATAAATCCATCCCTTACGCGAAAAAGTTAACGAACACAAAACAAACCAGAGTCCTCCTTCACAATTCTCCCTCCGGCCCGAGCTGTAAAGGCCCATGAGCTTCTCACATGTCGGACGACCGACCCATCTGTGTAGATGACCGCGTCACCGTCTAGCGAATTCTCGAAAATCAACGCTTGTACTTCCGCCTCAACAGCAGCCGGATTTTCTTGTCTGCATTTTCTATCTAGTTGGATGCAAACTGAAAAGGATGTGCAGAAGTCTGTTGGCACTTGCACCCACTCCTCGCCAGGTTCTAAGTCCTCAAGTGAACACACCTGTTGAAGAATGTCTTCGGCTTGACCCATCCACGACCTTCCTCTTTTTAACCTGCTGCCCTTCACCTTCCTAATTTCACTATGCAGTGGATGTTGTGTGTTTGCGTTAATTCTGAGGTAGGCGCGTGCCCTGCAACCTTATATTCTCTCTTCAATGGTTGGAAAATCAAGAAGGTAGCGCATCGCCATGCATGCTGTATCTCTTGTACATCCAAGAATAATGCGCATAGCTTCATTCTGTATCCTTTCCAACCTTTCTATCTGCTTATGGCTGAGAGTCAGGATTGCCATTGCATACTCCAAAACAGACATGACCAGCCCCTCGTACAGAAGACATAGATGGCGCTTCTCACAGTTTGCTGCCGCTATCACCCGCATTGCTGCCAAACCCCGCTTGGCCTTTATTATCACCTGGTCTATGTGCACATTATAAGCAAGGCTTCGATCAAACCGTATCCCTAGGTAATTCATTGCCTGCGTTCTTTCCACCGTCTCTGAACACAGCATTACAGTTGGTGTTGGAGTGTTGACAATATGATTATTCAACGAGAACCAAGTCACTGTTGCCTTTGTTGGGTTGACCATTGCCCCAGCTTCATCACACCAAGTACTTATGCGATTGAGTTCGGTTTGTAGTTCCACAGCAACCTCATCTCTATCCTTACCCTGACGATACACTAAAACATCATCAGCATATGACAATGTCCTGCCAGGTCCAGTGATCTGCTCACTGGTGATTCTCACTGTGTAGGCGTTGAACAGTACCGGAGATAATGGTGATCCCTGTGGTAGGCCAGGATATATTGTTGTTGGTTCCGAAGTCCAACTGCCACATCTAAAAACTACTTTCCGTTGGAAGAGGGCTGCAGCGATCCAACTAAGGAAGAATGGACTTACGTTTAGTTCGAGAAGCTGAAACATTAAAAAATCCAGTGGTACTCTGTTGTATGCGTCTTCAAGATCAATCGCTGCAGCAACGGTTTCAGTGCCTGAGTGGAAACCTTCATAGACATCCTGGGCAAAGACTGCTGCATTGGTCCAGGTTTCTCTTTTTGGACGGTACCCACCCAGGGTGGGTGGGAAAACACCTTGCCTCTCTAGTTGGCCTGATATTTTCCTGGCAATTGCCTTCTCCAGCAGCTTGCCTATTGTATTCTGCATGGTTATAATTCGATATCCCTGAATTTTTGTGTGGTCTTTGTCAGGCTTCGTCAAGGGAATCAGATAGCTATATAACCATTCCTCCTTGATGCTAGCACTCCCTATACTGTTGTTGTACATGTCTGCTAGTTTCTCTAGCTCATTGTCGGTACACCTATTTATGTCGTCGTATCTTATGCCATCAGGACCTGGAGCACTGTTTTTTTATCCTCGAAGCACAGCCTTGATTTCTTTCACTGTCACTGTGTCTTCATCCGAGGTGTTCTGGGCCTTGCATTTGTCTGAGGTGACCTCCTTGGCCAGATTTCGGCCTCCCATGTCTGTCTGGTTGCTCTGCTCAAGGTAGCGTTCAAAGAGGGCTTTGCCCTTGTCCTCGTCAGTTCTCTGCCAGATGAGGTCAGCACCTTGGAAGTCAGAAATGCTCTTATTCTTGACTACACCACTCATGCTTTTATGTAGTCGCCAGAACAATTTCAGTGACTTGTCTGTGCTTACTCTTTGACACACCTCTGCCCATTTTTCGCTTTTAACAACCTTGACCAGTTTTTTGAAGTAGCTTACTTTTGTGTGCATCTCTCTTTCTAAGTGCAAGCAGGGACTAGGATGACCAGCTCTGTTCTTCTTGGCATTTTGCCATCTCCTTACAGCACTACGCTTATCCACCCAAGCCTTCTCCACCTCGAAACTCCACCACGGTGGCTGCTCCCAGCTTTTTTCCTGCCCTGAAACGTTCTGCGCTTGTCACGTCTTATTTTACTCACCACATCTTGCCATGTACTGTCATACTGGAACGTCTTTACCTTTAGCTTGTGCTGCCTGGTTCTGCCTTTCTCCACCAGTATGCTGCATGGGTGGTGGTCGCTGCCATGGTGTCCTAGGACACCCCATCTACACACTGTAGTGAGGGAAGGTGAAACTAGCGCCAGATCAATAGCACTGTCCTCGTCGCCCGGACGGCTTGCTGTCCTGGTGACACAGCCACTGTTGATACAAACCAGGTCGATTGTTTCCAGTGCAGTCTCGAGCTCCTCCCCCTGTGTATTGGAGGAAGGTTTCCCCATGATCTGCCTTTAGCGTTGAAGTCACCACAGAAAATAACATTTCTCTCGTGGCCTAATATGCCACTTAAGCACTGCCACTTCTGGGCGTCCATACTGGCATTGCGGGCATAAACATTAACCAACACGAATGGTAGACTGGAATGAACTCTCAACGCCTCTATTTGTATATCGTCACTGTCCCCACTGGACATGTCTAGCTCTGACGCCACCATGCTGTCGCGAACGAGAATCGACATTCCCAGATGTCGTCTGTTGTAGAAACATTTGAAGCCGGCAATTTGGAGTAGCTGATCGCCCAGTCTCATCTCCTGGAGTGCTACAATGTCGTTCCTGTAAACTAGGGTTTCTAATATAGAGCCCCGTTGTTTTACACTGGCACAGTTCCAATATAGAATACGGATATTCCTGAATCCTAGACGGTGACACTTGAGTCTAAAACGCCTCAAACCACCACGCTTACCTTGTTTCTTTATCCCTGCGCGGCTACCACGCCGCTTCGGTATGTTGACTGCTGACTGCACGAAGAACACACGTTGTTCCGCCATGTTGAAAAAACGTAAACACAGACTGAGAAAACCACACACGCTGCTGAAAATTCACTCAAGGATGGCTTCGCTCGATGCACGAACTCCGTAGCATCCGCGCAGATCTTGAGTAGAAACTCCTGGTTTTACATCCTGGCACACCAATTACACGCAAGAGATGAATAAATCCATCCCCTACGCGAAAAAGTTAACGAACACAAAACAACACGACCGTCCGTCGCCATCTTGAAATCGGAAGTTATCTGTCTTCTATCTATAAGAGTTATTACCAACAATGCCTCTTAGTATTACCGGAGTAACCATCATCACTTGCACATCATCCAATACTTCGAAACTATATCGAGTTGTGCACTGACACATGGCTGTCAACTACTGATGTAGAAACAATACAATCAGGATGGGAAGAAAATAATCCTTCTATAATCATCCCCAAAATATTCTTGAAATTATGTTGCTTAAGTTTGTCGTGGATTTCCTTTATTGTGTCGTCCCTGGAGTGAGGGGAATCAACACCCACATTATTTTTAACCCCATATCATTATTCTGGAGAATCCACCAGATTCCGTCCACCACACTCCTTCAGTCAATGGATACCTCTTTCTCTCTCTCTCTCTCTCTCTCTCTCTCTTTCACCACTGGCTTATGCCCCCTCTCACACTTCCCCAAAACAACATACTAAACAACTCTAGCTTCTATAAATTAATAACACCTTAATTTAATAAAGAAAAGTGTATGTATGTGAGAAGTGTATGTGTAGAATGTATGTCGTATACTCTAGTGTGTCTGCAGAATCAGACCGAACAGCTCAGGAGTAAAGTCTGATCATCCCTGTAAGGATCACACAACATCATCATAGTTCAGTACACGATAACCTCACCAATCGATGTGTCCCTCCTGCTAGATGTTGACTTCCTCCGGTAGCTTTTTGATAACCCAGATACGTGGTCACCAATCACGGATATAGTCCGATACTGATCCTGAATCGATCACACACCATGTTATTAAATGTCCCTACTGTTCTGAGACTTAAAACATCCTTGCCTTGTGAAAACCCGGAACACTGTCCCTTGAAATAACGTGATTCATTTTCTAAAGGTCCTACCGTTTCACAATTACACTGCTATTGTTTACAGTCCCACAGGAATCTAGTAATGTAGTAAAAGCACCAGGTTCATTGTTCCTGTTACCTAGATATTCACTATGGTTCTTTCTACATGTGATGTGGAAAGCAATCACTAGTGTTCTGTTCACATGTGGTTTTGAAAAATAATCTCACTATTGTTCCTTCTACATATGATGTGGAAAACAATCACTAGTGTCCTGTTCACATGTGGTTTTGAAAAATAATCTCACTACTGACTTCCATGATCCCTATCACTAAGAAGTCATCTGCTGGATACGTATATGTTTCGGCACAAACGAGCCATGTTCCTTCAAACCCCTTTTATCATGGGCCCAGTGCAAAAGCTGCTGAATAACTATGCCTGCACTAAGGTATCCATTATAGTAAACAGTGATGTTTCAGCTTCACCTGAGTAACCTGAGGGAACCTGTGAAAAAGAGAGAGAACACACCGGTGAGAGCAACCGGACACTGACTCCTATTAGATGAGTGTAGGCCGACGGCCTCACTCAGATATATGACAGTGAACCAAACTCTGTCATGGGGCAGAGGAGCTCATCACATCGGTCTAAATTAGGGTAAGACAAGGAAAGACCAAATGTAAAGTGCAGAACCCCAGTAGACCCCCACTGGAAGATCCCACCATTGGACATTTCCCCTATCCCCCAACCATCCTCAATCCTTCTAAATATCATCCCACTTCACTATTTCCAACCAGCTGAGCTAATTGACCTCTCACACTAGTTAGTTTTAACAATGCGATTGCCCACTGTCGCCGACACTCCTTGAATACCTAACCACAACGCAACAACAATCACCAGACTATCCTACATTATTTACATCTAAATACTATTTAGTAAATACCTTATGAACACTCAGCTCTATTCTGAATCGAATCTACACTTTGCCAGGAAAGACACATGTTCCTCAACGTTAATTGATACCGAACACGCTAGATTCTTTTCTATATTAAAACAGAGCTAGTCGAAACACTTCAGCCTTGGTCAACTCCCTTGTTCAAACTAGCGGTAACATTCTGTTTTGCATACAGTCGGGTATTGTTCTAGTGACGTCATTCGATGTAAACACCAGGTGGCCTCAGCGGCAGACAATCTGTTCCCACCTTCACAAGAATAGTTGTCCCCTCCTTCAACCACGAACACAACAAGCTTTTTCTCTCAAACGACGATACATCAAACAATGCCGACAAATTCCCCGTTCCTAGGAAACTCTCAAAGACTTGTAGTTGCCTTTGATCCGACATGAGTGTTTCTCCACTAGTAACAAACAAGTGCAGCTGTGAATACAGACTGGTTCTCTGTTAGTTTATCATCTTATCGTTAACGACAGTGGTCCCGTGACAAAGTTCATAATAGTGTTTTTCTCTTTGTATATTTATGTTATAATCACACACGAGGAGAACGGGAGAAACTGCGGTACCTATATACCAAATCCTTGTAATAATCATTCTCATCACTGAAAGCTATGAAGATGTAACAACTTCTGTCTTTGCCCTCTACATATATTCAAGTTGAAGTATGAGGGAGTTAGACGGAGATTATTTTTCTCATATCAAAATGCCTAATCAATGAATACAATTCATGCATTACGTACCAAGTAGCAAAATCAGTACACACTTAAACTACACCCTCTGCAGATGGCCATCCCATGGGTCGTGCCAATGTTATTTTAATGTCCTTAAAGACATGTCGAGAACAACAGACTTTGACGTCAGTGAATCCACATCGCTGTCCAGGATGAAAGACTTGGGAGTAAGAATTGGCACGGCCAGACACGAGAGTTACATCGGGAAAACGAGGTGCCTCGTTAACCAACACAGAACTGGCACTATTAGTCACCGAACGCTGATGCATATGCTGGGGGGGGGGGGGGGATCTGAGCACCTATGGACCTGTCCGGAGTGCAATGAACATGCCCCAAGTGATAACTGATAACTGAAAACTGAAAATCAGTACTCGAGACGCTCCTGTCTGGGAAATTACCAGTACTGAGGACACTACTTTCTTAACTTAGCAGTCAGCATAAGGTCACCATACAGTGGATACCATCCCACTGTCGAGTACCCGGAAACGACAGAGCTGATTGATTGGCTAAGAAAGGAGCAAAAGAAGACCAGCCTGATGTGCCCGTTACACACCACTAAAAGAAAATAATGATCAAATCAGTCAGAAAGACACCAAAACCTGCTCAAAATGACTACCACATTATGGACAGACCAGAACAAGTCATTATTCTGCGCCTCAGAACAGGGCACAATAGATTACGCAACCACATGTATACAAAATTCAAGATTGGTGAAACAGCCATGTGCACATGTGGATTGGCGTCGCAGACAGCAGAGCACATACTCCAAGACTGCCCAAACTATAACATATCTAGGCAAACCTTCTGGCCTGGAGAGACGACAGTGGAAGATAAACTCTATGGACCGTTGAGTGAACTAAAAAACTGTTAAATTCATACAAGAGACAACATTGCAGTTATAGTCACATTTTAAGCCAACGAAAGAAGAAGAAGAATGTGCCAAATTGTACTTGGAGTAACAAATTATTATGTATTATTCCATGAAGTGTAAAATTGTGTAAGAGAGATAATAGTATCACGCGTGCGTATATGCCAGGAATATATCACCATGTGTGCTTGTCTTTTTCGTGTTTATTTCACACACGACAACATCTTGTATACACATGTTGCTATCTTTCAGACTGCACATTCTCTGTTTGATACTTACAGTATATAAATTGTTAATTGTTTCTTGTCATTGTGAAATCCATATGTCCAAAGGGTTGTGAGAGTGGAAACAACAATCATCATTGAGTGCTGTATGAAATGAACAATACCACTAGTTACTGAGGAATGTCATGGTTATTCACATTCACTATCATCATCACTAGCCATGCCCACAATTTGCTTTTGAAAATAAACAACAAATTATGTCATTGTAATGTTTCCCTTACTGATTTAACAATACATTTTTATAAATTTAACTGTAAGATTTGATAAATTCATTTACATATTCTGTGTTAGTAACGTTGCGGGTAAAGTACCATAAATGTCGTTATTTAAGTAACACAAATCATTATTAAATACACCAGAGGATCAGAAGTCGTGCAGCCACTGAAACCCCTCCCATAGCCAGTCTGCTGGGAAGCTAC
>OY992878.1:75999376-76061876 GCA_963921405.1 Cepaea hortensis
TGCTGGTGGAGCAAAAAGTGATATTTTTTAAAAATCCGAAAGGCCTGAGACACTTTCAAGGTGCTGAAAAATGTGTGAATGTCAAAACAAAATTACACCTAGAACTAAACTTAGAATATTTAACTCTATCATCAAATAAATAATATTTTATAGAACATAAATGTGGGGAACGACATGTACTTGTTCACTATAAATATTTATTCCACCCATTCCTCAGTGCATTCAGGTGTATATATTGTGATGATGCTAACACTTCACAAACCCATAACAGTTTTCGGTTTCGAGCAGATCATCATCATGTAGTAAGTCTTCTGTAAAGTGTCGCTTTCATCACAACCTGCCAGGAAGAATCTGCAAACAGAGATTCTGCTTTATGCAATTTCGGGCTCAGAGTGTTTTAACGTCCTGTTTTCATCCTAGTGTATGTAGGTCGACCCATGGCCATCTTTGTAGGAACCAGGCTTTCTACCACAGCTCTATCTAAACTACAGTGATGTTTAATATGGTCAAAGTATTTCAGTCTTTGAGATATAATGTTGTTTATGAGTCAGTTTCTTCGACGTTCATATCTTATCAAATGTATGTATATTTCTTCGACAAACCCTGGGTAGTCTAAGTACTTTCCCATAGATTTTACGTTCCAGACCCTAGATTTTCCTCTTCATTTATTTCAAAATGGTAAATTATTCACGTCATATGTGCCACAGAAAAGATACAGTTGTTTCTAAAATGTTTAATGTTATTTGTTTGCTGGCTTCATGCCTTTGTCTCTTAACGTTGCTTATCTCTTTCCTTGATAAGACTAGTTTCCTTATGACTTGTTCAAAGTCTCCATTTGTTTTGCTAATTATGGAACCATGTTATTCAACTTTGGTTTTTATTCTTTTCGTTGTCGATTGTAAATTTTGATCGTGATGACGTTTCCTTAAAATTTTTAGGTGATTAAATATAAGTATTTGGATGCATGTTTTGATCAATCTTCAATGTGTCTTTTAACAGACGCAATTGGCTGTTCTAATTCATGTGCATTGTTTGAGAGAACAACAGGGGTATATCCATATCTGAGTTAGGAAATCAGATTTCAATCACTTATGAATAGATGGCCGGTCTCTCTGGCTGTGGGGTTACAACACTTTCTCTCTGTAATCCCGTTTATCACGCAGAGTCTCGCAGCGGAGCGAGAACTGAGGTGGTTCGACCCCCGCTCGTGACTTGCGGATACTGAGCCGGCCGCTCAGAAAGCAATGGCAAACTACTGAGCGTAATCTTGCCAAGAGATCAACAGACAGCTGAAAGATGCTGCTGTTGACAGCTAAGTCCTGTAAAAGGATACGCAAAAAAACATGAATAGATGAAAATTATCATTCTGCAGAGCTGGATTTCATATGTCCAATGTTCTTTACAATTACCAAGAAAATGTTGTCCAAAGTCTGTTTGTACTTTGAACTCATGTTATAATATAAGAAAATATTAACACTGGAATTAATAGTCTGGAATATAAAAGCGACTGACCAGACTGCTAAACACACGTTAATGTATTTACCCTTTATGCTAAAATCTGGGCCAACAACAAATGTCGTCATAGATACAGCCGCTCCAGGGGTATAACATATTATCAGAATAGTGGCAATTAAAACCACCATCTTTATAGTCCTCTTGTCTCTCAAGGACGTAGTCATTTTCAGACTGTCGTTTGAAGTTACTTCTTTACGCCATTTTGAAGATCTTCTCAACGTGCTCACTAATATCAGCGTAAATGTAAATACGCCAGCAAATGATGTAGTGCTGAGTAAAGAATGCAATACATAGCACAATCCTTCGACTTTAGTTCTACTCGAGGTAAAGATTAATGCTAGAAGTGTATTATTCTTCTCTGGGTCAAATCTCCACCCAAGAAATGAAGTAGCGTATTCTGGGATAAGAATTCCAATATTAACTAGATAAATGTTACAAATAATAAAAGCTGTTATTTTGGGTGTAATGAGTTCTTTAACTTTCAAGGGCAGTGAGATAGAAATATACCGTTCCGCTGTGAGGTACACGGTGATGAAACTTGTAATACGACAAAAGCACACATGTGGCCACGCTCCTGACAGAAGTATTACATCCGGAAGAATCCACGCAACTCCAGAAGTTGTGAAAAATGGATTCATGGTAACTGAGATCCATTCCAAACTGAGGAGACAACATATGTCTGAGATGGCCAAACCAAGAAATGCTATATTTGAAGTATTAGCAAACCCTTGTTTACAGAATATAATAATGTTAATGGTGTTTGATATAATCCCAAACAAACCTAGAAGTCCGCAAATAACAACAAAATTTATAATCTCGAAAATGTCCCTTGATTCATCTGAGAGAATGTTTCCAATTACCTCGTAACTGAATTCAGGCTGTAACATTTCAGAAATATTTGACATTGTTATCTTTATCAGTGATATTATATGTTAACATTTCAACTTCTATAAATGCACAATATAGTCTTTCATATGTCAGAATGCTTCTTAAAAACCTGAAGTAGCAGACATTGTAAATTGATGCATCTACAATAATGAAACAGCCGTATTTAACATTTGACATAGGATGTATTTGTTGGCATATCAATATCCAACAGGTTCTAAATCAGCTCCGAGCAATTTGGACACAAATCGCTTTGCTTTTATTTCAATGATATGAAGCGTCGACCGTTCTGAAAGCAATGGCACACTACTGAACTTACAATTTGCTTGTAAATCACAAGCAGTCAATGATTGCTGGGGTTGACTGCAACATCATGTAAAGGATATGTAACTAATACTCAGCAATGAATCTTCCCTTCGAAGGATAATAAATGGTACTTATTTTAGCACATGCCCTACATCGAATGCAGGCTATAATGTCCATATTAATGTAATTTCTCAGTGCTAACGCAAAGTTACAATGTGTTGGGGAATTCCAGAAATACTAATTAATGTGGAAATTATATACTATATTGTGGGGAATTATTTGTTGCTAACAATATTTGTAAAGTATATATAAGATGGGCTATATGTAGGTGCTAGCTTTAATATTACAATATATAAACAGCATCGTGTAGTATGGTTGTCTGTTGTCATTTACAACGCCACATTACTTAAATTATACTGCAGTTCCGGGAATCAGGAAGTATAATTAAGTTTACATTTTACTCCTGTTAGAATTAAATCTATGACCATAGTTATTACTTTTAATGAACGAATGTTTGTGACGAAATGGTAAACTCAAAATGATTGTATGGTGTCAGATTTAATAGCACCACCGCTTTGGATGTATTAGAATGTTACGTTTGAGTGCGAAAATAAATTGCTACAACTAATTATAGGTCATTTTCTCTGCTATCTTAGAAGTTAACAAGTTGATCATGAATTCTAAATGCCTGTTAAATATAGATGTGTTTCGCGATATATATATATATATATATATATATATATATATATATATATATATATATATATATATATATATATATATATATATATATATATATATATATATATCCCGATGGTGTTTCCATCTTGTCGTAGTGGGGGAGCTTTCTTAAGTTTCTCAATGACCCTGAGAGCTATGCCGGCGGTAGCGTAGGCCCTCCCAAGCCGGACAGGTCAAAAAGTAGAGAACAGACAAAGAGAAACACCCTGGTCCTCCAGGTTGGGGGTTGAAGCGTGGGGTTAACATCCCCACCTTTGTAAAAACTATTTTGTTACGAAACAGATATATAAGCCTCGAATTCGGACTGACATATTTGGACAACGACCTCGGAACGTTAAAGTACTCTAAAAGATTTACTCTAAAAGTACTCGGTAAAGATTTGGAACATGGAATGTACGGACACTATATCGAGCTGGAGCGGCGAAGAACTAACCCGGGAGCTGGTTGAATATCAAATGGATATAACAGCAATTCAAGAAATAAGGTGGCCTTTAGAGCAAAATGGAATTATTGTAATATATGGAGGAGACACCCAAAATAAACATGAATTAGGAACATGTTTTGTCATCAAAAAAAAGAGCTATGGGGGAACGTTCCAAACTTTAAAGCTGTTAATGACAGAATTAGTAAATTACGAATAAAAGGTAAATGGTAAAATATAACGATGATTAATGTACATGGACCTACTGAAGGGAAAGAAGATGACGTTAAAGAAGACTTTTATAATGATTTGGAAGATGTCATAGAAGACACCCCCAAACAGGACATCCTGATTGAGCTGGGAGACTTCAATGCAAAAATAGGTAGAGAGCAAACTCATAAAAAAGTGGCTGGTATGGAAAGCCTACATACAACTTCAAATGATAATGGATGGAGAGTCATCAACATGGGAGAAGCCAGAGGACTGCAGATTAGCAGTACCAGACTACAAAGAAAGGATATACACAAACAAACTTGGAAATCATGTGACAAGAGAACCTATAATCAAATAGATCACATTTTAATTAACAACAGAAATGCATCAAACATACAGCAAGTCAGAAGTTATAGAGGAGCTGAGTGCTACAGCGACCACTTCTTCGTTGGAGCTAAATTTAAAATAAAACTTAAGAGAGCTTTCTATACTAAATTACAAAGATTACACCCAACATATAACAGAGAAAAACTACAAGAAACTACAGTCAAAGAGAAATTTACAGATGAAATAAAATGTAAACTTGAAACTCTGCAAAATCCGTTGGAGGAAAGCGTTGACCAAACTTGGTTGAACATCAAGAATACAATTCAATCTACCGCAGAAGAATGTCTCGGTGTGTTAACCACTCATAGAAAGAACAGATGGTTCAATAAAAAATGTGAAGAAGCAGTCATTAGGAAAAAGAATGCCAGACATTTATGGTTAAATGACATCAACAACATCCAGAAGGAAGAACAATATAGAAATGAATGTAAAGAGGCTACAAAAATAGTTCGACGGCAGAAGAGAGAATATATGAGTAATATAATCAAAGATATGGAATCTAATCACCAGAAAAACGAATCCAGAAAGATTTTTAAAGAACTAAAGTCAATGAAACTAGGGCATCAACACAATACACATGGTTTAAAAGACAAAAATGGGAATATGATAGGAAATGAGGAAATGGGCAACACATGGAAAGGATATTTTGTTGAATTACTAAATTGTGAAGCTCCAAGTAACACCTTCCCACAGGAAGAGGTTCTAAGGTGTGAACCACAAATTGAAGAACCTGCATTTGAAGAAATCCTATATGTAATCACACGACTTAAAAACAATAAGGCAACTGGGGCTGATGGAATCACTGCTGAATTTATAAAGGCAGGTGGCCATGCATTACATCTAAAGCTATACGAACTAATAATAAAAATCTGGAGGACAGATGAATTACCCTATGACTGGAAAGAGTCATTATTGATACCTATCTTTAAGAAAGGAGACAATTTCCAATGTGAAAATTATAGAGGAATCACTACCGTCCACAAGCTATAAGATACTATCCTCAGTATTACTAAATAGACTAAAACCATATTCAGAAGACATATTTGGTGACTACCAGGTGGGTTTTAGACAAAACAAATCAACAATTGATCAGATATTTATCTTACCACAAATAGCCGAGAAAAGATGGGAAAATAAAAGAGATCTCCATAACATTTTTGTGGATTTTAAAAAGCTTTATGATAGTGTCCATAGGAATAGTCTATGGAATGCTATGCGGGAATTTGGAATACCAAGGAAGTTAATCAACATGAACAGACGATGCATGGAAGATACTTATAATATAGTAATATATAAAGACAAGAAATCAGACCCTTTCCAAATAACATCTGGCTTGAAACAGGGTGGTGCACTAGAGAAAGTTGTAAGGAAGGTAAAGGAGGAATGTGATATTGGAGGAACATCCAAGCTGCTTGGTTATGCAGATGATATAGATATTATAGGGGAAAATGAACAAAAGACATTGGAAATATTGACTCACTTAAAGGAAAAAGCCCAACAGATGGGGTTGGTTATCAACCAAGATAAGACAGAATATATGGTAATTTCAAGAGAAAGAATGGCTAAAAACTCTGGCCACATACAAATAGATAAAATGACCATTAAAAGAACGGAAACATACAAATACCTGGGTACAATCCTCAACTGCTCCAACATCATAAGGGGAGAAATACAAACTAGAATCAATTCTGGAAATAATATATATTATGCACTACAACATCTATTAAAATCAAATGCGCTATCTCGTAACACTAAAATCACAATATACAAAACACTGATCAGACCAGTTGTGCTGTATGGCTCTGAAACCTGGAGTACAATGAAAGGAGACGAAGCCTTGTTACAACCCTTTGAGAACAAAGTTTTAAGACCCATTTTGAACCCATTAGGGATATACAAAGTGGAGAGTGGAAAAGAAGAAGTAACAAAAACATTATTTATGATCTGTTTAAGTCCCCGCTAATCACTGGTATCGTGAAGGCTAATAGACTACAATGGCTGGGGCATATAGAAAGAATGGAAGATAATAGGGAAACAAAACTCGCTTACACTCAGGAAATAGATGACCGTAGACCCCGAGGTAGACCAATAAGACGGTGGAGAGATAATATATATACAGACGTACAAGTACTTGGAATCAACGACTGGCAAGAGAAGGTCAACCAGAGAGACGAATGGAGACGGCTTGTATCTGCAGCAAAGAACCTCAATGGCTCGAAACGCTGAAGACGAAGAAGAAGAAGAAGAAGAAGAAGAAGAAGAAGAAGAAGAAGAAGAAGAAGAAGAAGAAGAAGAAGAAGAAGAAGAAGAAGAAGAAGAAGAAGAAGAAGAAGAAGAAGAAGAAGAAGTATATATATATATATATATATATATATATATATATATATATATATATATATATATATATATATATATATATATAGTAACAGATAAAGCGTATAATCGAAGAGAAAAAGAGTTAATGGAAGTGATGTCGTCTTCACATCAATGGTGAGCATGGTCATATGAATAATAAATGGTAGGCACCGAAGTACAAGATTTTTTTAATGCGTTGCCGGAAATGTAAAGATCCTTTTTATATAAGAATGTTCCAAGGTCTCAAAAGTATCCGCTTATTATTCATGTTTATATATCACTCTCCTTATTTTAAAACGTAATAGCTATGGGAATAGTTATTGGTTCGATTATAAATTCAGATAAATCATCAATGAATGTGAACATTTGGTAGTAAGACTAAAATTAACTTGGTGTGTTTCACGCCTAATCATTATTGTATTTTTATATTTTATAGGGTGTACACAGAAGGCCTCAATAAATGCTGAAATCTTGTTCAAATTGGTCGGCGTTCTCTGTTAGAATTCTCCACACTTTGGAGATGTGTTCCGTGGACTTCTTAGTCATGGTCTTTGCGTGCCGAAAACCATTTACGTTCCTGAGTTGCATGTTGTTTAATTTTCAAGTTGAGGCCAGTTCCGAAACATCCTAATGCATAACAACAAGGAAACTGGTTGTCAACAAGAGTTAAGACACACCCAATTAATAGACTCGGCTTAGAGGCCATAACGTGTGAGACTGTCACAATATATCTTTTGCAACAATCCTTTGCAACAGCTAAAATTGGCTGTGTCTAGGATCTATTATTTTGACAGATTTCATTGAGTAGTGCAGGATGGATCAACCATATAAATCACAGATCACCACCTATGCTGAACTACTTTTCCAAACAAGTAGTCACTGGAGAACACCATGTTGCACACGCATATCTTTATTAATGAACACGATGAATTACATTTTCCAGGATCTTTCTACCATACAAGATACAAATTTATTCCAGAGTTACAACTTAAATCGTACTACAACACTGCCTTCAACAGGTCTTTAAATTCCCCCCCCCCTTTCCCAATCAGGGTTACGTAAGGCCATGCAAGCAGGTGGTAGATAGAGTGTGAGAGTAGACGACATATTGTTATTGGTTATGGTCTGCACTCTGCGGTGATAGGCAGACGATCTCATTCGTAGAAACAATGGCTATGGCCGCCGACTAGTATAGTCACTGCCCAGAAGGAAAGAAACGGCAAACTACCTTCTGTATAACTTGCCAAGAAACCCTAACAAACATAAAAGAAAGCATAAAAAGAAATAGATCTGGTGGGGAGACTCTTGGGCCAGGCAGATCAGATAGCACTGGGAAAGAGTGTGATACATTGGTCGTGAAGATGGAGATAATCCCGACGGTGTTACCAAGGAAATCCCATGTGTCTGACTAAGAAGCAGAGGGAGACTAGGAACATGGAATGTAAGAGGTCTGTATTACGGAAAGATTAAGATAGTATGTGATGAGATTGAGAGGTTAAATATTCAAATTTTAGGAATTAGTGAACACCGCTGGAGAGGCAAGGGACATTCAAAAAATGAAAATGGTAGTCCTTTCATATATTCTCGTAGAGACGCCGGGTACCAGAGCGTCATTTTGTTTAGATAAAACAACAGCAAAATCTGTAATTGGGCATAACCTGGTTAGTTATAGAATCCTCACTATAAGACTTAGAGGCCATCCAAGAAACATAACTCTCATACAGATATATGCACCTACATCAACAGCAGAGGAGGATGGAATTGAAGATTTTTACAGCACATTGCAAAACACGTTACATTAGATTCTTAATAACAACATAACAATAATCACAGGAGATTTTAATGCACAAGTAGTATCAGGAAGAGCTGAAAATAAAAGACATGTTTTAGGAACATTTTGATTGGGAAGCAGAAATGATGCTAGTGACAAACTAATTAAATTTTGCACAGAAAATGACTATTCGATTGCCAACACACTTTTTAAACAACACCTAAGAAGACTCTTCACATATACGTCCCCGGACAGTACTACCAAATACCATATCGATTATATTTTAATACAAAGAAGATGAAGCTCAAGTACAACATCGGCAAAAACCCTACGAAATGCGGACTGTGATACAGATCATCAGTTATTAGAAGCAGATGTGAAAGTAAACCTCAAACAGCTTACACGAGGACCAAGACAACAAAAATACCACATGCATACAACGTAAACGTGAAGAGTCGTTTTGGGGTCTTGATGTCTGTACGGGAGAAAATGTTGCATAATGAATTGAAAGTACAAGCTAGATCAAGCTAGATCTTGATAACAGCAGCCAACGAGTTAATTCCAACGAAGAATAAGAAACATAAGTCGTGGATTACATCAGAATTAATAAAACAACGAAGGGAACTGAAACAGAAAGGAGGAGAAACCGGTAACAGCAGGATGAAGTATAAATTTTTAACACAAGAAATAAGAAAGAACGCGAGAAAGGAAAAATTCCACTATATACAATACTGCCGTGCTAAAATAGAGCAGTATCATAAGAATGGAAAAGATTACGAAATGTTTAAAGAAATTAAGTTATTGAAAAGAAATGTTCAACCGCAGTTAAATGTTATCTGTGACTATTTGGGAAATAGCTTAACAGAATCTAGACAAATTCTAGATGGGTGGTAGGAAAAATGCAATGGAATCATTATATGAATGACTGTGAGGATATGAATGAAGTATATGAACCAATGAGAGCAGGGACAAAACCTGAACCTTCATTTGATGAAATTGTATGGGCAATATAGAACCTGAAGAATGGGAAATCACCTGGGTGTGATGAGATACCAGCTGAACTAATTAAAGCTGGGGGGGGGGGGGGGGGGAATAAAGCACATAAATCTATCACGTATTGTGTAAGAAGATATGAAAATATGGTATATAGTCGAAAGATTAGAAAAGAACTATCTTCATTCAAATACCAACAAAGGGCGACCTGATATTATGCACCAGCCCTGTTCAGTCATGCAAGTAACATTTTACTAAACATCATATTGGGAAGACTTCGTAAGAAAATGGAATGAAGAGATTAACGTGGTTCAAGTTGGATTCAGACAAGGAAGAGGAACAAGATATGAAATACTTCTTTTGCGTTTAATAATAGAGAAGTGTTCAGAAGTTAATGTAAATCTGTTCTCATGTTTTGTGGATTATTCACTGTGTACAACATCAGAAACTTTGGGAAATCATGATGAAAATGTGCTTTCGATCACATGTAGTACAACTCATAAAAATGCTCTATCTAAACCAACTAACAGCGGTTAGAAGAGCCACATATTTTAACCCCGGGACTGCCACAGGGATCTGCAATCTCACCGGTGCTCTTTAATGTGTATACGAGCAAGATTGCATATCTAGAAGCACCAGGGGTTGGAAGGATTCTGCCACATGGCGTTTAGACAGAATGACGTCATCGGAATAGGCGGTGGAAAATCATATACGGAATTTCCCATTCAGACACTAAAGTGGACGTCAACAAAGGAATCCAAGGAGAATGTGGAGAACGTAATTGGACAGCAACGGGAGACGCTGTGATTGGGCTTTTGAACAAGGACGTGTTTTTCAAAGGATCTGTGTGAGGTGACCTCTGGACGCGATGATATGAGCGTGAGGTAGCTCTGAGTCAGGAGAGGGATCTGTTGATGATGACACCGCAGTAAAGTAACCGGGCGGAAAAACCTAGAGTGGAATTACAGCTTAAATGGAATCAGTGGATCAGGGCGTCAAGCAGAGCGCAGTAGACTGGACACTCATCGGTGGATTAGTAAAGTAGGTGCCGACCCCATCTATAGGGGTCAACCTACAGGTCTGCGTGAGTTTAATGTTCACATGTCTGCTACGGAATAAACTTCTGGTAGCGTTTTGATATCTTGACTTTTGCCGTTGATTGTCATTGTATTCAAGGTAAGGACGCAAGTTTAATTCCTCGTCCTTCGTTGCTGTTTTACATTAGTACGAGTTGATACCTCGACGGTTGCCGGTGCAGGCACTTCGAGGCAGATTCTAACATTTGCAGATGATATTCTTGCATACAGGCAGGGGAGAAATAGGGATCAAACAGCCCAGGAGCTACAGGTGACAGTAGACAAAGTGATTGACTGGTGCACTGAAATGAGTGATGTTATCAACCCGGAAAAGACGGCTGTGTTGTGGTGCTCTCTGGACAACAGGATTGTGAGAGATGATGCCCCAAGCCTCTCGATAGATGGTAGAAGCGTCAACAGAGAGAACAAACTGAAGTATCTGGGAATCACATTTGACAGGAGTCTGTCCTTCAAGGACCATGTGGAGACGGTTGTGACAAGATCTCAAAAGGGACGCAATGCACTTACAACTATGGCTGCAATGGACACAGAGCAGAGAATGCTCTTCACACTATACCAGCACTTGATCCTCTCAGTGATTGATTATGGACTAGGACTACTCACTGTCTTAAAGAGTCAGCTGGTGAAATTAGAGCGCATACAGAATTAAGCTATGCGGGTCATTCTGGGATGCACCAGAGACACTCCAGTAGTGTGTATGCGTTACATCCTTGGTCTGCTTACTGTTGCTGGTAGGCACAACGTGATGCAAGCGAAGGCATACCTCAGAGTAGCTGCAGACACAGATCACCCGTTGCATGAGGCGCTGGACGTAGTTAAGGGTCAGAGACTGATAATAGGGAAATCATGGATGGCTCAGGCTGAGGATACGATCAGACAGGTGTGCCCCTTGGAGAACATCAGGCGAGGAGAGGAGTGGGTCAGAGTGCCAGCCGTGCAGTCAGACTTGTGCAGATTCATAATCACATTGAGCCGGGAGTGCAGGGAGTGGCCAGCGGAGGCCACGGAAGTGAAATTCAGCAACTAATTCAGGAAAATTCTCGCCCGGGTGATGTGATTATCTACACGGATGAGTCGGTGTTGAGAGGTAGGAGAAGTGCCTGGGGGTTCTTGGCAAAAACTAATGGTCGGCGTTTGGTGCAGGAGAGCCTGGCGTATGATGACACTACATCTAGCTTAAGAATGGAGGTGGAGGTGGTCAGTGCAGCTTTCCGCTGGATAGAAAACACGATACATACACACATTGTGATTGTAACTGACTCAGAAAGCATGCTGAGAAGGGTGGGAACAGGCAGGCTTCGTGCAGAGTGGCTTGCTTCGCTTCGGAGGTCACGGGTAGCAAGCATCACCTGGATCTTTTCTCCTGGGCATGCCGGTGTGCTGGGGAATGAACAGGCGGACAGATTGGCTGGCTCGGCAAAACTTGGTGGAGTATTGATGCATGACGGGGCAGACGTGGTTGCGGCCTTGTGGAAGCACGTGTACACCTCGGAGGAGCAAATGGATCACCATAGTCTGGTAAGAATGAGACAGCGAGGAGTGACGAGGGGATCTGGCCGACGCTCGACGCTCAGAGGAAAGGCGAGACGTACATATAATCAGATTGCTACTGGAACTATTAGTGTTGGAACTCTTCGCTGGCTGCTGAGGATGGGGACGGAGCGCGTATGGGAATGTCCCGAATGCTGTGATGTCGGTTCCTAAATCAATCAATCAACAGCGGTTAGAACAGATGGTGGGACATTGGTTTGATCAGCATGGTCGAATAGATAAGAACGCTTGTTCTTAAACATCCGATATGCTGATGCCGAGGTAAGGGTTTCAGCCCTATAACACAAAGGGTGGGTTTGGCTTCCTAAATGTCACCACACATAATCTTGGAATCTCTCTGGCCAGTCAATGTATCACTGTTCTGAAGACCCCGAAGTTCCTTGACTGCTGTCCAGTACAAAGTAATTAATTTACTCCCACTTTCGACAAGAACAATACACATATGAGAATTCAGAACACTACACAATGATTTAATATAGGCGCTTCAACAGCCAAACGGGAACTACCACAAATAGATATGAGAAACATTACAATGAATATCCCGCAAGAAGGAGAAATAGCCCAGTCAAGATATCGGGTAGAATGACTAACAAGTTCATCAAGGGCTGTTCTAGTCTCAGTTCGTACGTCTGGAGGTAGCAACGCATTCACCTGGTAGTGACAGAATTCCTCCTCCCGACTGTATGTGATGAAATGGACAAGCCAGGCCAATATACTCGAGTGTAAAGATCTTCAGGACTGGTCACTTCACTATCTACCATGTCGTTTAATAACTTCTTGCAGTGTAAACGTGGACGGAGACATAATGGCTTTGTGGGTAATTGTTCACAGTGTCGGAGTCTTAAACACGGACCATCTTGACGAAAACAGTCACTCAAGCTTTGGCCATTATACAAAATATATTGTCCACACAGGATATGAGAGTTAAGTGTTGGTTATTATATTAGTCAGCTTTCAATACAGGATATGACAGTTAAGCGTTGGCCATTATATAAGTCACTTTAAATCCAGGATGATATTCAGATTGAACACTTCAGCAGCTATCTTGATATGGCATAAAATACATATTGGAGCCATGTATTTAGTAACAGAGTTCATCCGACGATATCTCAATTATTAGCCATTTTATTAGGTTTTTCTTTAGATAACATAATAATTCTGACGTAGGCCCATTTATCATAGGCATAAACGTTATTATATTTGATATATATCGTTGGTCTAAATAATACGCTTGTCGTTCATTGAAGAATTAAGACGACTCTGGGCCTGACTTTAGGCCATGGAGCTTTATCGTTGATTTTCATTCCGCAAACTACATATGGAGACTCTGAAACAAACAACTCGGTGAAAGTCATCTGCCACATCTCACAGTCATACTAGACTATTGACTTTCCTTTCGGGTAATCCATCAGAAAATATAGTTATCAATTCGTATACATGACTACCGAATCCTGTGGCATGACTTTCACACTTGACTAAGGCTAGAGTATAGTCTAACAGATGGTCGACTGGAACATTCCCGTCTGGTAGAACATCATCTCGTCTTGTAGATGCCCAGTTCGTTGAGACAGCTCTTGACGACTGGAACCCATTCATACAAGAAAACACTCTATCCTAATTTGCTCACACAACACTTGTCTTTCGTCCGTAAGGACTAGTTGTTTAGATCTCTTTACGATGTGTGAAAGAAACGTCACCCAGATGTCACATTAGCCAAAAAGTGTCTATTTTGACTAATGTTATTATGTTGTGTTCTACTGAAGAAGTATAGTATTGGTATTATATGAAACTGTCTTCAGTTCACACAAAAAGATGTACCCTTCCTACTGTTACCAACTAATAAGTAGAGAAGAGATTATTGTTCTTACATGTTTGATTACCCCTTGTAGAAAGCTTAATTTATTAAAGGATTAAATTCATTAACCCATCCCCTAATAATCAGATGTAGTAACGAAAGGTTCCTATGATCCTAGGGGAGATAAATCAGTATTCAATTACAGCATGGCACTAGATGATAGTGGAGTAATGGTTTTGTTTTACCCCTATCATGTGCATAGATAGATTAAAGCCCTTTTAGAAAGGATATCAATACAGCCGTCGTCGAAATACATAGACGCTGCAGAATTGGGCGGTAGACACATTAAGCTTTCAAAACACTAGCTTTCCTAATCAAGACAACAGTGCAGATTTAGCTGGGCATTCAAACAACATTTGTCACCCCTATTCTGTGCAAGATCACGGTAGTTTCCCTTGGTGATTGATTCATCTACACTACACTGTTAAGTTGAGATAAATGACAAGTACCTTATTTTGTAGAAAACCACACCTTGTCTACATGAATAATATTGCTGTAGATCACAAGTAGGAACCCTTCTATGTGCTTGAGATACAGCAAACATAGACCGTGTTGTCGGTAAGAAGTGATAATGTTAACTGTCTACCGGATACTGACATTGCGTAGTTATATTCTAGCCCCGGACCTAGAGTAGTTCGGGGCTCACGCTTTATCTGCTTAGTGACTGAATCTTGTTAGGAATCACGTGACTACGTGAGTTATATTACATAGAAAAGACTATTCCTCTACTGTTCTAATTTTACATTAGCGTTGGTTATTTTGACACAAACCCGTTGACTAAAAAGAATCCCGTGTGTTCGCCATAGACGAGTTATGCTCTTTGTTCATAAATAAAACTAGAGGCGAGTTAGGCTCACTGTTAATATAATAGTACGCACATGACTAATACGCGTTTTGATTGTCACTGGCAGATATACGGGAACAGACCATATTTAGGTTTACACCGATGATCCCGCCACAGCGCTACAAGCAACTGGAGAACTCTTGCCGTGGCGCCGAGTGTCAATTATCTTTCTGACTGTGTCACGTTTCTGTGCATCATTTCTGGACCAACACATTTCTGACTGGCCGTGCTGTGATCTTCTCATTGTGATTAATTCTCTCATTGTCTTGAGTTAGTTTTATGTTCTTTCACTGCATTATTCATGACAACTAGTGATTTGGACCAATCGCAACACGTCTTGAAAAATGCAACACATGTACAGTTTTAGAATTCTCTTGTCTCCGAATAAGGTCAGAATTACATTATCATTTACACCACATTTCACTTAAACACAATATTCAGAGATTACAATTGTACAAACTCTATCTACAAAAGTAGGGGCGCAATATATGGCCATTCTACTGGACTCAGAACCAGGTCCGCCACTGACCATAGCTCCCATCTGACTGCCTCAAGGTGACGCTTTGGCTTTTGACAATGCGTCCTGAACGCTTTTCACGTTCTCGTGACCACGCTCACAATGGGTCACTTTTCATGGTCCCCTCGTATAGACCGCGTTTATTTCAACCTCATGCCGTGATCCAACCTCAATAAATTGGATCATGGCATGTATACCGGGTGAGCCTGTAAACCATAAATTGGACAAAGACCAATTTATTGTCTACCTTATATACCTTATCTTATACCTTACTACATTTTCTTCAATATAACCATGAGTATTCTATACAACCATTGACTCAGTCTTCCACTAAGTTAGTTTCATTATATCAACATAAGACATCCATTCATTAACATCAAACTTTGTAGAATCAAGCACCAGTTCCACATATCTGCTATACCATTCAACCTATAGCATGTTGTCAGTTTGTAGCGTCTATGGTGGCCATAAAACATTTGACCAATCTCACTAAATCTGCAAACATTCACCATTATTCGCAAAAGTCCCTTATCCCAGGTCTGCAAGGGTTTTTCTGGTCAATCATGGCAGATGTGAATTTCCCCATCGCCCAAGTCTGAACAAACTTAATTTGTTGATACTGCAAGCCAGCTTCATGGTCGGACAGTCTGCCCTGCTTTGCCAATCCTATTCAAATCTGTCGTTGTAGACCCGGTTCTTAATTGCCACATATTGTTGCAGTGAGTATTGATTAAGACAATTTTCTATCCATGATCGTTTTGATCCGAATTGAGCTCAACCATTATACTCAAAATGTGGTAGCTTTAAGTTCCTGTTGACAGAAACTAACATTATATACGATTTTATACTTTCATTATCAACTCTCATGTTGTTCTTATTTTTTGTATTTTATAATGATTATTTCTTAATGTTACCTATATTTCCTTTCATTCTCTATTTAAGCAAACCAATACTAAACTAATCAGTTAACGACTAATAATAATCATTATACTATCCTTCTAATCTAAAAAAAATTATTTCATTTAAATCAACAATGTTATCCTAGAACAATAGTTCTCCAATGTCAACAACGATCAATAGATCAATCAATTGCATCAATATCGAACAACAATCATCTGGCAATTCAGCCATATTCCCTTTCAGTAATCTTTTCTCCTAGTAGGATAAATCTAATATATTATTCCATTTTTTTCGTATCCCAATCTTTTCAAGATCATGGATGATCAACATCACTCGCTCCATGTCATTGATTAAAACACAACACAACCAAACAATAACAATGGTTAGTCGAACATGCAATATATCTGATTAACTACTCTATCAATTCTGTCGTCACACTCTGAAAAGCGCACACGTCGACATTAGTTAGTTAGTTAGCTAGTCGACAGATCATCCTTATTGTACATCGAACCATTCAGTCATAAGTGCTCGGATCCCCTCCTCAGCAAATCCCGCAGCGTGTAACGGCTAATGACACCAGTTCTGTGTTGGTTTATCAATCCTCTTTGGCTTCCTGCGTAGTGTTATTGTTTGGCCAACCATCTTTTAATTTGTTGTTCTCGCAGTCTGGCCATAGTTGTAGATTCACAGTCATCACTTAGTTCTCACAAAAGTCTTACTTCTCGTAGAGCATTAAGAATATCAGCCTGGTCCATGGCGCGTCCGCCCTCAACAGTAGCCTTACCTGCGAGCTTGTCAGCCCGCTCATTTCCTTGACTACCGCATGCCCTGGCACGAAGATGAAACTAATCTTTGCCAGCCGAGACCGCTCCAGAGACAACAACTATTCTCTTCGGATCCACCCCATCTCTATCCTCTTGAGCATGCTCATTGAGTCGCTAAGGAAACATGCCCTAGTGAATGTCTGTGTCTCGAGCCAAGTTATTGCTTTACTTACTGCCATGTCTTCCATAGTCAGGCTATTTGTGGTCTCAGCAAAAGCTTCATAATTCTCCCTCCGGCCTGAGCCGTAAAGGCCCATGAGCTTCTCACATATCGGACTACCGACCCATCTGTGTAAATGACAGCATCACCGTCTAGCGAATTCTCGAAAATGAAAGCTTGTACTTCCGCCTCCACAGCGGCCGGATTGTTTGGTCTGCATTTTCTATCTAGTTGGATGCAAACTTAAAAGGACGTACATAAATCTGTTGGCACTCCTCGCCAGGTTCTAAGTCCTCAAGTGAACACACCTGTTGAAGAATGTCTTCGGCTTGACCCATCCACGACCGTCCTCTTTTTAACCTGCTGCCCTTCACCTTCATAATTTCATTATGCAGTGGATGTTGTGTGTTTGCGTTAACTCTGAGGTAGGCACGTGCTCTGCAAATTTGTATGCTATCTTCAATGGTTGGAAAATCAGGAAGGTAGCGCATCGCCCTGCATGCTGTATCTCTTGTACATCCAAGAATAATTCGCATAGCTTCATTCTGTATCCTTTCCATCCTTTCTATCTGCTTACGGCTGAGAGTCAGGATTGCCAATGCGTACTCAAAAACAGACATTACCAGCCCCTCGTATAGAAGACATAGATGACGCTGCTCACAGTTTGCTGCCGCCATCACTCGCATCGCAGCCAAACCCCGCTTGGTTTTTGTTATCACCTGGTCTATGTGCTCATTATAAGCAAGGCTTCGATCAAAACGTATCCCTAGGTAATTCATTGCCTGTGTTCTTTCCACCGTCTCTGAACACAGATTAACAGTTGGTGTTGGAGTGTTGACAATATGATTATTCAACGAGAACCATGTCACTGTTGCCTTTGTTGGGTTGACCATTGCCCCAGCTTCAACACACTAAGTACTTATGCGATTGGGGTCGGTTTGTAGTTCCACGGCAACCTGATTCATATCCTTCACCTGGCGATACACTTAAACATCGTCGGCATATGATAGTGTCCTCCCTGGTCCATTGATCTGCTCGCTGGTGATTCTCACAGTGTAGGCGTTGAACAGTACCTGAGATAATGTTGATCCCTGTGGTATGCCAGGATATAATTTTGTTGGTTCTGAAGTCCAACTGCCACATCTAAAGACTACTTTCCGTTGGAAGAGGGATGCAGCGATCCAACTAAGGAGGAATGGACTTATTTTGAGTTCAAGAAGCTGAAGCATTAAAAAATCCAATGGTACTCTGTTGTACGCGTCCTCAAGATCAATCGCTGCAGCAAAGGTTTCAATGCCCGAGTGGAAACCTTCATAGACATCATGGGCAAAAACTGCTGCATTGGTCCAGGTTTCTCTTTTTGGACGGTACCCACCCAGGGTGGGTGGGAAAACACCTTGCCTCTCTAGCTGGCTTGATATTTTTCTGGCAATTAATTTCTCCAACAGCTTGCCTATTGTATTCTGCATGGTTATAACTCGATATCCCTGAATTTTGTGTGTGGTATTTGCCAGGCTTCGGCAAGGGAATCAGATAGCTGTGTAACCACTCCTCCTTGATGCTAGCACTCCCTATACTGTTGTTGTACATGTCTGCTAGTTTCTCTAGCTCGTTGTCGGTACATCTATTGATGTCGTCGTATCTTATGACATCTGGTCCTGGAGCGCTGTTTTTTTTATCGTCGAAGCACAGCCTTGATTTCTTTCACTGTCACTGTGTCTTCATCCGAAATGTTCTGGGCCTTGCATCTGTCTGGGGTGACCACCTTGGCAAGATTTCGGCCTCCCATGTCTGTCTGGTTGCTCTGCTCTAGATAGCGTTCAAAGAGGGCTTTGCCCTTGTCCTCGTCAGTCCTCTGCCGGATGAGGTCAGCACCTTGGAAGTTAGAAATGCTCTTGTTCTTGACTACCCCACTCATGCTTTTATGTAGTCGTCAGAACAATTTCAGTGACGTGTCTGTGCTTACTCTTTGACATACCTCTGCCCATTTATTACTTTTAACACCTTGACCAGTTTTTTTTAAAATTGCTTACTTTTGTGTGCATCTCTCTTTCTAAGTGCATGCAGGGATTAGGATGGCCAGCTATGTTCTTCTTGGCATTTTGCCATCTCCTTACATCACTACGCTTATCCACCCAGGCCTTCTCCACCTCGAAATTCCACCAAGGTGGCTGCTCCCAGCTTTTTTTCCTGCCCTGAAGCTTTCCGCGCCTTTCACGCCTTATTTTACTCACCACATCTTGCCCTGTACTGTCATACTGGAAATAACTTGTGCTGAATGGTTCTGCCTTTCTCCACCAATATTCTGCAAGTCGACACGTCGACATACTGAAACACATCAAAATGCCACATATCGACGGTGCCCCTCCCCCGATATTTTGACAAAAAATCATACAAGAGTTCAACACAAGTCAATCTTGTCCCATCCGCTGCTATTGTCTGCGCTGTACAATCGAGGGATCCTATGATGTTAAACAAAATTGACAACGCAGAGACAGCACCGACTGAATTCAATCGACCCGAAAGCCTCTCCAACTCTTCGCAAAATATCAAACCAAACTGTATTACATAATGTTTACCAAAACAAAATCATGCACAATTTCATCTCACACCAATGCTTCCCATAGTCACAATGCCACTGCTGCACCAGAGAACCCATGATGCTACCAGATAAATACAACATCGGCAAAGCAACCCTGGGACTCCGCCGGTCCGATACGAAACCATTCGCCTTGCTCGATATTAACTCAATGTACTGCTATATTCCAATAACTAATTAATAGCCATAATGTATAATTATCAACTACTATATTTACATACTTAACTGTGTACTACTTTCTAACCTCTAAATCACACTCGAATCATGTAAGTAATTGTAAAGCAATGATCACAAATGCTTTGTGTTTACTATCAATTCATTGTAGGCTATAAGATGTACTTGCTATAATAACTAGGTTGTTTGTTTCCATGTAGCAACTAACTTTGAACAATTACATCACTAGCATGTCTAATACATCCTCAATAAACATTGATAACATTTTACAATACTGCACATGCTTAATAATCAATAAAAACTACACAACGTCTATCTATTTATCGCACACTTTGTTACTTTCAAATGTCCTTTTTCTAACACAAAATGTTCGTATATAAGATAGTTCTAAATGTCCATCGTTTTGTAAATTATAGTTTATATCACCACATTGTTCTATTGAACTGTCCATGATATTATACACAATGTTATTTTCTGAATGATTAATACCATTTTAATATCTTCGGCGTTAACCTAACACTGTTCATTTTCTACACACTCTTTTATAACCCCAAAGTATTTCTCACAAATATCTCATTGTTAATTTCATTTTGTCTGTCTTTCACAGCTCTAAACTCACAATGTTTCGATATTCCAATTACAAATCTTCTTGTTAATTAAAATGTCTCTGATGTAGCAACAGGCTACTAGGTGCAAAAGATTAATATCATTGAAAGTAGGAGCTTGGAATGTTAGAACAATGAATGCAGATGGAAAATTAGAAACCATCAAAAAAGAAATGTAGAGAGAGGTTGACATATTAGGAATATCGGAAACGAGATGGAAAGGAGCAGGGATAAAGACAGGAGAGGATTGTAAGATTATTTACTCTGGGGGAGAAGAACAGCAAAGAGGTGTAGCCATTATATTAGATAAGCAAACATCAAATTCTGTCAAAGGATATCGGGCTGTGTGAGACAGAGTTCTATTAGTAAAATTAAACGGAAAACCTTTTAAAATAAATGTCATTCAAGTATATGCCCCAACAAGTGAATGCAGTGAAGAAAGTATAGAGGATTTTTATAATGACATGGAGTCTACTTTGAAGATTTGTAAAACATCAGAAATAAATATCATAATGGGTGATTTCAACGCAAAAATAGTAAAGCAAAGCGATGGATGCAGTGTAGGCAACCATGATTTGGGAGAGAGAAATGAAAGAGGATACACACTTGTAGAATGGGCAAAAGAACAAGAAATGGTTGTAGGAAACACTTGGTTTAAACAGCATCCTATAAGATTATGGACATGGAGGAGTCCAGACAGCAGGATTAAAAACCAGATAGATTACATCTTGATTAGCAAAAGGTTTCGAAATGCGTTAACAGTCGTAAAAACAGTTCCAAATGCAGACTGTTACCGTGATCACAGATTAATTACAGGCACATTGAGGGTAAAGTTAAAGAAAGTCAAGTATACAGCAGGAAACCCTAAATATGACTTGTGTAAATTGAAAACTGACAAAGAAATACAAGATAATTTTAACATAGAAGTAAAGAACAAATTTGATTTATTGTCTGATCTAGAGATCCTATTTCAAGATGTAGATGATCAATGGGAAATGCTGAAGAATTCAATCAGTTGTGCAGCAGAAAAAACTATTCCAAAAGTAAAGAAAGTGGGCCGTAAGACATGGATGACTGGAGAAATTTTACAACTAATGGAGACAAGAAGACATAACAAAAATAATGCTGCCAAATATGAAGACATTCACAGAAAAGTCAGAACCTTATGTAGGGAGGCAAAAGAAACATGGCTTGAGAATAATTGCAGAGAAATTGAAAAACAACACAACAGTAAACATGCGAAACTAATTCACAAAAGAATTCAGGAGCTTACTGTCAACGTCTAGGGTTATTAGGAAGAAAGGGGTTCAAGACAGGTAGATAGTACGTGCAAAGATGAGACATAAACACATGAGTTAATAAGATTATTTATTATTCAATAATATAATCATACATCACGTCTCATCTGTCATTACATCGTTCGTTCTCGCACTAAGTACTAATATAGCAATATAATACGTTACGATACAAGCCACTATCACAGCCACACACAAGCACAAGTCAAACGGCCCAGCTATTCAATGGCCCTGAAGTCCTAGGTATAGTCTATCCTGTCACACTCTCAGACATGCATCCTCTCTCCGTCGTGTCCAAAGCCCGTCTGACTTCTCCTCGACTGCCCGGTGGTCACGAGGTCTTTTTCCCTCGTGCAGGCCGTGCGAAGTCATATGTCTCGCATACGCCAGGTTGAGGCTAGGCGTATTGCGTACTTCTGTTCAAGGTGACACTGCCTTTCACGGGTACAGTTGTGTCTTTCCTGACTTCAGCATCTCGACTATTCTCCTTCCCCCGTACTCACCCCATGTCCCTATCTCTATCGTCTGTCCTCTTCTCTGTCCCCTACAGGACCTTAATCAAAGAACACGTCATCAGCAGGCTGCCTAAAAACAAAAGATGGGAGAGTCATAATAGAAAAAGATCAGATCTTACATGTATGGTCAGATTACGTGAAAAACATTTATGACGATAACAGAGACGAACAGTATGATGTTCAAAATAATAATGAAGAACCAGCAATTTTGAAGATGGAGGTTCAGAATGCTCTTAACCACATGAAATCTGGCAAGATCCCCGGTTCAGACAGCGTCACAACAGAAATGATAAATGCTTTAGAAGAATTTGGAATAGATAAAGTTACTAGTCTGCTTAATACAATATATGATACTGGAAATATACCTCAGGAGTTATGTAATTCTGTATTTATTGCAATCCAAAAGAAATCAGGAGCCGTGGAATGTGATCAACATCGAACAATTAGTATAATGAGTCACATTACGAAGATTTTGCTAAGAATTATCATGCAAAGAGTTAGGAGGAAAATACAATCTGAAATAGGAGAAGGACAATGTGGGTTTGTAGAAGGCAAGGGTACAGTAAATGTTGTGTATATACTGAGAACCGTAATCGAACGTTCTATAGAAGTAAACACAGCTCTACACCTTTGCTTTATTGACTACACAAAGGCTTTCGATAAAGTGAGACATGCCAACATGATAAGGATGCTTGAAGATTTACAAATTGATGGAAAAGATCTTACACTTGTAAAAAACATATATTGGAAACAACAAGCTGCCATAAGAGTTGATAATGAATTAAGCCAATATCAGCCTATTAAGAGAGGTTTTAGACAGGGATGTGTAATATCTCCAGATCTGTTTTCCCTATACAGTGAAAGTATTTTCAGAAATATTGAAGATATGGAATGAATCAACATTGGGGGACGATGCATCAATAACATTAGATATGCAGATGATACAGTCTTGATTGCAGACAATGAACAGGACCTGCAAAATTTAGTAGATGCGGTTGTTACACACAGTGAACAATTAGGGTTAGAATTAAATTGTAAAAAGACACAGATTATGGTCGTCACTAGGAAGAACGAAATACCACAATGTAATATAAAAGCAAATGGGAATATTCTTCAACAAGTGAATAGGTACAATTATCTCGGAACAGTAATAACATCTGATGGGAGATGCCTTGATGAGATTAGAACAAGAATCACCATGGCAAAAGTAGCCTTTATCAAGATGAAAAACATACTGACCAATAAAATGATGTCAACTGAAACGAGAAAAAGAGTGTTGAGATACAACATAGAACCTGTACTTTTATATGGATGTGAAGCTTGGACAATGAGCAGTCAAGCTGAAAAACATCTGATGGCTGTAGAAATGTGGTTTCTGAGGAAAATGCAAAGAATACCATGGACAGCCAGAAAGAACAATGAACAAGTCCTTCAAGAAACAAATGAAGATCGTAAACTGATTAGAGACATTAGACGTAGACAGTCACAATTTTTTGGGCGTGTTATGAGAAGAAATGATTTGGAGAACTTGGTGACAACTGGTATCATCGAGGGGAACAGACCAAGGGGAAGACCTAGAAGCAAGTACCTGGATGGCTTGGCCTTGTGGCATGGTCGAGACCGAAACACGGAGCTGATCCACGACTCTGGTGATCGAGTGAGATGGCATTGCATGACTGTCCACGCTTACCGGCATGGCAAATGATGGATGGATGGATGGATGTAGCAATTGTGTAAAGTGTCCGTGTTCTAGTTACTGTTTTATTATTAGCATACAAATGTTCTTCTTCTTTGCGTTCATCCGGAGTGTTTTTTTCAGATGTGATTGCGGTGTGCGTTAGGCACCCTTGGGTCGAAAACCCTTAGGTCAACACATCCGGATTTTGCGTGCATTTTTGACCAGGTTAGCATTCATGGGAGACTCTCACTTTTGTGGTACCGTCCACCTCCCAGCTGGTCAAGTTGGAACAGTCGAAGACTTCTATAAACACATTTCTTCACGATGTCCTTATGAAATTCTGAAATCGAATCCTTCATTAATCACAGCTGTCTAGTTGACACAGCTCGAACATTTTTCCCCACTTTAAAGATAGTCTCGTCTGTTGTAACCTGATTGTGTCCATCCAGTGATCTGTGCATGTCGATTCTTTCTTCCACTGGTCTTGTGTTAACCTATATCCAGCGGTCGTGTGTCCATGTATACTCGCGTTGACCTCCTGTGTCTCTACGATCGCTTGTGTTGGAACAATAAATACCAGTAACAATTTTCTAAAATTTTCGATGTTAGTATGATCAATTTCTAAGTTCGTATAGAACTCTCTTCATTATGCATTGTTGACGCTAGATCTCTTGTCCTCTGACAATTTGGATGTAAACACCCTATTCTAAATGTTGTCATCCATCACTAAACTGTGTGGGTTTTACATCTTGAACTCTGGCTTACATATCAGTTGTGCTATAGTTTCTCTTGTCTATCGGTCAGCGTCGACCCAAATTCAAAGGTTGCCGTGAACTAATTTTGTTACATTTCGTTGATTGAGGATATTGCCTGTTGAATTATACAGTCTGTTAGAAGTGTTCTTATTATTTAAGTTCTAAATTTTCTGTCTACTGTCCCAAGAAACTATAATGTTTAGGTTTTTTGTTGTCCTGAAGTTCAGACATCTCCTTTTTTGAAGTTCCCATGGTGCCATAGGCGAGTTAGGAGCACTGTTATATTTGAATAACGAAGACACAAACAATAGATTGCACAATTTATTGTCTGGCATATTTCGCTGCATCTCGTCAGGTACATACTGCAGAAATCACACAACGTAAAGTAAATTAACGAGATAAATCCTTCAAGTTGAAATATGCACATATTCGCACAGTAATGTCACTTATCTACCACGATAATTTTAAGCTGACTAACATGTCTTTCTGTTTGCACAATTCTGGCTTGCGTTGATTGATAATAATTGCTTCTGCAAACTTTAACAAGCGAGTATTTGTGTGTTAAACAACACGCGAAAGGCAGTGTCTCTGTCAACCACATGGCCGCTTTCGATAATGTGCCTACCAATTGAAGACGCCGGGAGCTTCCAGTGGGTCGGCCCCACTAGGCTAGCATCTCCTGTGTGGTGTGTTGTATCTTGTTGACTCATTGAGGTATGTGTTCTGACACTCGTTTGTTAAGCTGTCTCTCTGTTCTACCAATGTAGAAGGCCTGGCATCTACATGTGAATTGGTAAATACAATTGTTTGTGGCGTACCAAGGAACAGGCTCTTTGACTGCTGGTGTAGGAATCGGTACGGTTTTATATCTAATGACTGGAGTTGCAGCACAGAATGTTCGGCCTACTGCTGTAGTAAGCCGGTCTTGTAGACGTTGCATTACGTCATCCCCTCGAAAGGTTAGCTGGATGAATACCTTGAGTTTAGGGACTGTGGTTACGTCTGGTTTTGGTTTGGGCTGTTGGCAGTGGCGCTTTATAAATCCTGTGGAGTATCCATTCAGGTTTAAGACATTCTTCAGAGTTTCAAATTCCTCTGTCAGTGTGTCCTGGGTGCATATCTTTCTAGCACGGTCAAACAGGGTCCTTACTAGGCCCCGTGTGTACTGGACAGGTGTAAAGCTCTGAATATTTAGGTATTGGCCAGTCCATGTTCCTTTGCTATACACCGATCTTTGAATTGTGCCGTCTGCTCTACGTCTCATTAGAATATCTAGGAACGGCAACGCTTCGTTGTGTTCGTGTTCTATAGATAGAGAGATGTTTTTATGCGTCATGTTCATTGTGGCCTGGAACGATGTTGGTAGGCATATTATCGAAAGCGGCCATGTGGTTGACAGAGACACTGCCTTTCGCGTGTTGTTTAACACACAAAATACTCGCTTGTTAAAGTTTGCAGAAGCAATTATGATCAATCAACGCAAGCCAGAATTGTGCAAACAGAAAGACATGTTCATCATCATCAAGTGCCGTGCCGGCTGGCGTAGGCGTTCATGGCTCTCCACAGATTTCGGTCTTTGGTGTTCTGGATCAACTCTGCTGATAATATTCCTCCATGCCACCGTCTCAATCCGACCAGCATCATTTCTCTTGGTCCGCCTCTGCCTCTCTTCCCCTCGATCTTTCCAATTGTCACGATGTTCTCCAATGCCTCACTTCTCATCACATGACCAAAGAAAGCTGTTTGTCTCTTTCTTATTGTTGTATATAGTGTTCTAGTTTCATTAGCCTCTTTCAGGCAATCGTTGTTAGTTACTCTGGCAGTCCAAGGAATTCGCAACATTCGTCTTAAAAACCACATCTCTGATGCTTCTAAGTCCTTCCTAAATTGTTCATTTACATTCCAAGATTCGCTGCCATACAGCGAAACTGGTTCTATATAGCATTTTATCACTCTCTTTCTTACAATCATTGATAGCGACTTATTGCATAAGATACTCTTCATTTTCTTAAATGTGGCTTGTGTCTGCCCTATTCTACTCTTAATCTCTGTTGTACATCTTCCATCTGATGTTATAAGTGCCCCTAGGTATTTAAAATTATCCACTTGGTTGAGAATTTCCCCTTCTATTTCTATGTCACATGTTGGTGTCCCCATTTTCTTTGATATCACCATTGTTACTGTTTTCTTGATATTCAAGGAGAGTCCTTTCTGTGCACTCTCTGATACTACAATGTCCAATAATTGTTGTAGGTCTGTTGCATTATCCGCCACCAATACTGTGTCATCTGCATAGCGTATATTGTTTATATTATATCCTCCGATTAGTATTCCTGGCTTCTCTTTGATCTCTCTCATTATTACTTCGCTATATAGGGAGAAGAGATCGGGTGACAAGACACACCCCTGTCGTACTCCTAGCTTTATCTGTTCGTAACTACCCTCTTTATTTCCCATTTTAATTGCTGCTACTTGGTTCCAGTATATATTCTTTATTATTCTTAAATCTTTCCCATCAATGTTGATATCTTCCAACATTTTAATCAGCTCATCATGTTTTACTTTATCAAATGCCTTAGTATAATCTATGAAGCATAAATATATGTCCCTCTGTTTCTCTATTGACCATCTATTAGTGTTCGTAATATATATATATATTGCATTGTTTGTACCCTTGCCTTCCATAAAACCGTTCTGTTCTTCACTTATTTCCATTTTTATTTTCTTTCTTGTTCTTCTCATTATAATTCTGAGTAGAAGCTTAGTGACATGGTTTATGAGGTTAATTGTACGAAAATCTTCACATTCAATTGCTCCTGGTCTCTTTGGTATTGCTATAAATACAGATTTTACCATATCGCTCGGTAAATATCCACTGTTGTAAATATCATTTAGCATTTTAGTTAATATATCTACCCCAAATTCTCCCAATACTTCTAATTCTTCTACTGTGATTTCATCTGGCCCAGCTGTTTTTCCTTTTTTTCATATGTTTCTTAGCGTCAGCGACTTCTTCTTTTAGAATAGGTGGGCCTTCTAAGTTACTTTCTTCTGTTAATTCTTCCCTTTCTCCATTATATAATTCTCTTATATACTCATTCCACCTCTTCATTATAGCACTTTCTTCCAATAATATCTTTCCTGTTTTTGATTTCAAATATATTGTATTTATTCTTATTTTTCTTCCTGTGAGCTCACTGATTTGTCTGTGCATACTTTTTTGATCTTTAATGGAATTTAATTCAATGTGTTTGCATTGCTCGTTTAACCAACTTTCACACATTTATCTCTTATTTCTTTATTTATCTTAGCATACTCTTGTTTGTCATTTTTATTCTGTTTCCTTTTGTACATCAGCATTAAGATTTCTTTATTCATCCATTTTTACTTAGCTTTTTGGCTTCTCTCCGGTAATATTTCTTTGCTAGTTTGATAAATGGAGTCCCGTAACATTTCCCATTGATCATTTATACTCTGTATTTTAGCTATTGCATTGTACCTATTTTTGACAGTCACTCTGTATTGTTCTTGAATTTCTTTATCTACTTTCAGAACTTCTTTATTAAGTCTCAGGTTCTTAACCATTGTTTTCCCTCTCTTTAATCTTACTTTTATTTGTCCACATAGTGGTACATGATCACTATTACCGTCAGCACCAGGCATTGTCTTTACATTAATTAATGCATTTTTAAATCTTTTATTAATAAGTATGTAGTCAATTTGGTTGCGTATTTTCATATCAGGTCTTTTCCATGTGTAAAGTCGTCTTTTATGGTTGTCGTAATAAGTGAATCAACACCCACATTCTTTTAATCCCATATCATTATCTTTAGGATCATCTGGATTTCTGTCCACAACACCCCGTCAGTCTTCGGATCACTCTCTCTCTCTCTCTCTCTCTCTCTCTCTCTCTCTCTCTTTCTCTCTCTCTCTCTCTCTCTCTCTCTCTCTCTCTTTCTCTCTCTCTTACCACTGGACCATGCCCCCTCTCATTCTTTTCCAAAACATACTACACAACACTAGCTTCTAACAAAAATGACAAATTAATTTAATAAAGAAAAGTGTCAGGTATGTGCAAAGTGTATGTGTTGAATGTCTGTCGTATAATCTAGAGTGTATGAAGAATCAGACCGAACAGCTCAGGAGCAAAGTCTGCTTCATCACAGTACTGGCCACACAACAGAACTATAGATCAAGTACAAGAAGACCTCACCAAATGATGCGTCTCTCCGGCCAAATGTCGACTTCCTCCAATAGCTCTTGGATAGTCCGGATACCTGGTCACCAATAGTGGATATAGTCCAATACTGACCATGAATCTGACACACACAATGTAACTAATATGTCACTGAAAGTTCTGTAATCGGATAATCCTTATACTGTAAAATAATGTTTACTGTCACTTTGAAACTAAATGTTAGTAGTTAAATTCTCATAGGAATTCACCAATTAGAAAACTCAATGTTAATTGGTAATGTCTCACAAGAATTCCCCATTTAGAAAACACAATGTTAATTTTCAAGTTTTCTATATACTACTATTGTTCCTGTTACTCGTGGTATTGTAAGTATCTGCACTCTACTATAATAAGAACCACCACCGAAGAATCACTCTGAGATGCTCATCAGTTCCTGCTCAACAGAGGCCAGGTTCTTGCAGACCCTCTGGGTTATGGGCCCAGTGCAAAAGCCGTTGAGTGAACACTGCCTTCAATGATCAAGCCATGACTTTTCTTCTAGCTTGTTGTAAAATATAGTTGAACCTGTTGAAGAGAGAACACACCTGGTGAGAGCAACCCGATTCCAACCTTTATTAGGTGAGTGTAGGCCGACGGCCGCACTCAGATATATAACAGAGAACTACACTCTGTCATAATGCAGAGAATCTCATCACATCGGTCTGAGTCATGGTAAGACAAGGAAAGACCAAAGAAAAAGTGCAGAAACCCAGTAGATACCCTCCTGGAAGATCCTACCACTTTACATTTCCGTTATTCCCCCCGCCAACCATCCTCAATCTCCCTAAATATCATCCCACTACATTGTTCTTAACTCACTGAGTTAAATGATCTCTCACACAAGCTAGTTTAAGCAACGCGGTAGCCTACTGTTGCCGACGCTCTTATAATACGTTCTCATAACGCACATTACTACACTCGATTCCTAAGAATAATCTAATTTAGGTCTATTTAATTAAATACCATATATTTATTCCTGTTTGAAATTGAGACTACTAAATCACACAAAGGAAAAGTGTCCGCCGATGTAAATCAACAGAGGCCACTGTAGTCTCTCTCCATCATCAAACCCAGAATATCACACACGTCCTTGTTGTTTCACAACATTTGGTCAACTCCCTCCAAAGTTGTTTATCCAGACTGTTTTAATACTGTGTCTGAATGACGTCACAAATCTGACTAGACACTTAGGCGTCGAGAAGCTATTTTTCTCTCTCCGTTTCCGACTGGATGGAAAAAAACTGGTCGTCTAATCCGCTTGCATCTGGGGAATTGCCCCGGTACTTCAAACAGTCTGGCTGGCTTGTGATCCGGAGACGTTTTCCCCACAACAAAAGCTCTTGCCGACTTTCACCAAGACAGTCTGTCTACCACATCAAAGGATGGCTGCCGCCTGTAGACGAATGGCGCGACAGTCTTTCTTCGATCGACAACACATCAAAGAATGGCGGCTGCTTGTAGACTAATGGAGCGACAGTCTTTCATCGATCGACAACTCCAAGAATTTATGTGACATTGTCTCTTAAGACTATTCTCTTAAGAGAATAGTCCGCATCAACTATTTCTAATTGGAGGTTCGATCCAGATGATCTATTCCTCTTCTTCAGGAGCTGGATGTCAATACAGGAAATCAGCTCCAACATTTTCCTTCCCAGGTATATACTCCACCGTGAAGTGGTAGGGCTGAAGCAGCAACGATCACCGCATCAAACGAGCGTTGAGCTTCTGAGAAGTGGCCAGGAACATCAAGGGTTGATGATCCGAGTGGACCCGAAACTGAACTCCATACAAATAGGGCTGGAATTTTTGCACGGCCCACACGAGAGACAAACACTCCCTCTCGACGGTCGAATAATTCTTTTCAGCCGGGAGAAGTTTCTTGCTTGCGTATGCCACTGGTTTCAAAACTGAAGCATCGTCTTTCCCTTCCTGTAACAAGGCTGCCCCAATTCCAATCCCACTCGCATCCGTTCTCAACACAAATGGCTTGGAAAGGTCGGGGAGCTGTAAAACAGGTTTGCTGACCAAGGCCTCCTTCAACTGACTGTATGCACGCTCGCACTCGGGTGTCCATAAGATTGGATCCGGGAACCCCTTTTTCAAGGTTTCCGTTAATGGAGCTCCCAGTTTAGTGAAATGCGGGATGAATTTTTGGTAAAACCCACACAACGAGAGAAAGGATCGCACATCCTTCTTCGTTTTTGGCCTTGGAGCACGTCTGATCTTTTCTAGGTTCTTCTCCTCCGGGACAATTTGTCCTGGAGTGATGGTGTGACCCAGAAATTTCAGAGTCTGGTAACCAATCATGCACATGGTTGGGCGAGCGCCTGCTTCCCTGAGCCTATTGAAAATTCTCTCCAAGGATTGTAAATGTCATCCAAGCGGTCACTGGCAATCAGTATATCATCCATGAACGAGATAATGGACGGATCCTGTAAGGGATCTAGTAAGGTCCTCATCATACGAGTAAACACACTATGTGCATTTCCGAGTCCAAAGGGCATGACCTTGAATTCGTAGTGTCCACTGGGGGTACTGAAAGCCAGCAGGGGTCGGAACTCTGGTTTGACCGGGATCTGATAATATCCCTGACTCAGATCCACTTTTGAGAAGTACCTAGCCTTATGGAGCCTAGCGAATAACTGAGTTGGATTCGGCAAAGGTTCCACCTGAAATTGAGTGTGACTGTTCAAGAGTCGATAGTCTATACACAACCGGTGTTCTGCACTTGGTTTGCGTAACGAAACCACCCCCGCATTGTATGGGGATGTGGATGGCGCAATCACGTCATCCGTCAGCAGTTTCTGTATTTCCTCCTCTAGGGCCTTTTCTTTAGAGAATGGCACTGGGTAAACCTTTTGGCGAACAGGCTCTTGTGTGGTCATGGTCATCTCGAACTCAACCAACCTCGTTCGTCCTGGTTTATCAGTCAGTATCTGCTTATGAGACTCGAGAACCTGGGTAATCTTTTCCCTCTCCCGGAGAGTCAGATCAGGGTTCACCTGCACATCCCTGTAGGTTTCCTGGTGTACCAGTGGATATTCCCTGCCCTCGTTGGTTCCCGTTTCAGTCTCCACTGTGACTGCTATTGCCATGAGGTGGGCTGCTTTGTCTCCGGGTCTCTCCTCGTACTTCCGCAGGAGATTAATATGGAAAATCTTCGACTTTCCCCGGATCCGGATTTGATAGTTTGTTCTGGATACCACCCTTTCCACGGGAAATGGTCCTTGCAACCTATCTTCAGTTTGTTGGTTCCCTTTGGGAGTAGCAACAAGACTTTGTCTCTCACCTCTAGAGTTGTAGTAAGCCGCATGTCTTTTTCTGGTCTTTCTCAAGTTCTGAGTCACCAGAGTCCATCCCGTGTGAAGTTTTTCTTTCAGTTCCTCCACGTATTTATAAGAGGAGATCACTTCTTCTGACGTCCCCTCCTCAGTCCAACTCCTCAACATGGCTTCCAATGGTCCTTTGATTGGACGACCAAACAGCAAAGTAGCGGGTGGTAGTCCTGTTGAGCCATGAGACACTACCCGATAGGCGAAAAGTGCTGCTGGGATATATTCATCCCACCTATCAGATTTTTCCTGTACCAGTTTCCGGAGCATTGTCATCAACGTGCCGTTGAAACGCTTTACTTATCCATTGGCTTGATGGTGGTAAGGGTTGGGGTGAATATGGTTAGAGTGGAACACCCTAAATACCTCCTCCACGAGTTTCCCACAAATCTGGGACCTATTGTCGGTCAGAATCTGATTATGGAAGTCTATTCTGGTAAAGGCCTCCATCAGTGCGTCAGCCACTCGTTTCGAGTCAATTGTGGTCAATGGTATGGCTTCACTCTACATTGTACAGCAATCCACTATTGTGAGTATGTACATGTTCCTCTTCCTAGTCCTAGGAAGTGGACCCACGATGTCGATGGCTACCCTCTCGAAAGGAGAGTTCATGATGGGCATTTCACCCAATACCACCGGCGCTGTCCAGTGTTTCGGTGCCACCCTCTGGCACTCAGGGCATGACTTTACATACCGACGCACATCACCGGTCATTCCCGGCCAATAGTAATGGCAGGAAATTCGCTGCATGGTGGCAGCAATACCCATATGCCCACTAAATGAGATGGTATGCCCCATATGAAGAATTTGGGAACGGTAGGCCTTCGGGACCACCAACTAACCGTGTAAGTTGTCTCCCCTTCCGGCTCTCCTGTAGAGTATCCTATTCTTCATGTAGTACTGCCCCCGTTTTGGTGGATCAGCACTTCTCTGGAGCTTCTTGTAGCAAGGACGTAAGGTTGCATTCTCACTTTGGGCAGTTCGCAACTCCCCCTGCAGTGGGTTAGTGACAATTGCTTCTGCCTGATCCGTTCTCGTTTGAGAGCGAGTCTGAATTTCTTCCATATGGATTGGCTCCCTGGGCATTCCCAGAAAGACATACCGGGAACCGAGGATCACGGGGAAAATGGGATCGGTCAATACAACGGCCTTAATTGTGCCGGTGACATATCTTGACCGAATCTCCACTTTAGCGATTGGCAACTTCATGGCCACAGCACTCTTCTTTGCAGGCTGCATCTCCATGGTGTCACCTGTGAATTGTTCTGGGTGTACCAGATCCGCAGAAATCACGGCCTCCCCGTCCAAGCCAGTGTCATATAGACACTCAACTTGTCAGCCGTTAACCTCTAACAATTCCACTACAGGTGGCTTATCCTGGTCTGGAGTCTCTTTCTCAGCCTCGACCTATTCGGTGGACTCCACCTTGGGTTCCACTGGGCACACGACAAAATGTGAGTCTCCTGACATAAACCTGCAGTCTTTAGCATTATACGTGTTCGACCTGCAGTGTTTGTACCATTTCTCTGTCCTAGATTTTCTCGTGCCGGACCTTGGTGAACTCTCCTGGTTGAGAGCTTCCTTGTCGACCTCAGCATTTTCAGTGGCAACCTCCTTTGGAGCCACTTGACACGCCGCGAAGTGAGGGCTCTTAGCCTTCGATTTGCAGTCCCTTGTATTGTGAGAGGGCGACTTACAAATCGGACACCACTTCTCCGTCCACTGTCTTTTTGGTGAAGAGTTCGAGGTGCTCTTGCTTCCCTCCTTTGTCTTCTCCAAACTCTCCTCTGAAATTTTAACATATGGTTCCATTTTCTTAGTTCCCGTGCTTTTGGATTTTTTCCGGTCATGTTTCTCCTGACCTTTGGTGTTTGTGGAATGGTTTTCTCCAGCCTCCCCATGTACCTCGACAAACCGTTCTGCCAATTTCGTCACGATGGCGATACGTTCCGCCTCTTGTTCTCCCAAGAATGTCCTGAGAGGTTTCGATATTTGCTTTCGCATCTGGTCGACTATCATGAGCTCTTCCAGACTCTCATAGTCATGCGCGAACTCTGCCGACTTCATCCACTTATGAAGATAGGATATCAGACGCAGACTGTAGGCGGCAAACAACTCTCCCGTTTCTCGTTTCCCTGCTCGAAATTTTTTCCGGTAGGTATGTGACGTAACTTCGAAACAATTCAGCAAAACCGTTTTCAATTCGTCGTAATTGTTTTCGTGTCCTGGCGGCAGGCGGGAGTACACCTCGTAACCTGTCCCGCGTAATCCCTGGGACAACTTAAGACACCATTTGTCACTATCCAGACCCATAGCAACAGACATTGCCTCGAAGCGTTGTAAGTACTGGTCGATCTTCTCTTTGTCTTCTTCATAGACAGCCAAAGGAAACTTCATAGCATGGTAACTATGTCCACCCACTGGGGTTGAGCCAGGGAGAGAGGAACCTCCCACTGCTCCCTCAGTTTCCCCACTAGATTGCATCTTAAGCTCGATTTCCCTCAATCGGTACTCATGCTCCCTTTTCTGAGATTCTTGTTTAGCTTCCAATCTCTTAGCAGCTTGCTCCGCTTCAAGATTCTTAGCAGCTTGCTCAGCTTCCAGTTTCCTAGCAGTTTGCTCAGCTACCAGTTTCCTAGCAGCTTGCTCAGCTTCCAGTTCTAACCTTTTAGTGGCTTGCTCAGCTTCCATTCTTTTAGCAGCTTGCTCTGCTTCAAGATTCTTAGCAGCTTGCTCAGCTTCTATTCTTTTTGTCTTTAACTCCATCTTTCTTAATTCCATCTCGGCCTTCCGATCTTCCCTTTCTGCTTGACGAATATCTCTCTCCAACTCCTGTAGGTACTCTGTAAGTGCAGAACCCGACAAGCCCATTGCTTTCCCCCTTGCCCTTAGTTCTGCCATATCTAGTTTAGGAGTAGCCATATTTCAGAGAGGTGAGTCAGCAGGTTGAGTGTAAATGTCTCCAAACAATATATAGATATTCACTATTTAAAATTTATCTATATATTTAACACCACACAGCACAACACAAAACAATCTCTCAATGACAAGAGTAGAATTAGGACCAAAGACCTAAGTGACTTGTGAAGTGTGAACATGTAAGATATGTGTCTTAACTCCTATCCACATTCACCCTAGCTGGATCCTCATTAATATTATATCACGATCCCGTGTCGAGAGATACCATGTCGAGAGATCCCGTGTCGAGCGATCCCGTGTCAAGAGATCCCGTGTCGATCAATCCCGTGTCGAGAAATCCCGTGCCGATCCCCCAGTAATGACGTAATAAGTGTCGTCCCTTGGGGTGACAGGAATCAACACCCACATTATTTTAACCCCATATCATTATCTTGAGGATCTTCAGGATTTCTGTCCACAACACCCCGTCAGTCTTCGGACCTACTGTTGCCGACGCTCTTATAATACGTTCTCATAACGCACATTACTACACTCGATTCCTAAGAATAATCTAATTTAGGTCTATTTAATTAAATACCATATATTTATTCCTGTTTGAAATTGAGACTACTAAATCACACAAAGGAAAAAATTTCCACCGATGTAAATCAACAGAGGACACTGTAGTCTCTCTCCATCATCAAACCCGGAATATCACACACGTCCTTGTTGTTTCACAACATTTGGTCAACTCCCTCCAAAGTTGTTTATCCAGACTGTTTTAATACTGTGTCTGAATGACGTCACAAATCTGACTAGACACTTAGGCGTCGAGACGCTATTTTTCTCTCTCCGTTTCCGACTGGATGGAAAAAAACTGGTCGTCTAATCCGCTTTCATCTGGGGAATTGCCCCGGTACTTCAAAAAGTCTATCCGGCTTGTGATCCGGAGACCTGTTTTCCCCACAACAAAAGCTCTTGCCGACTTTCACCAAGACAGTCTGTCTACCACATCAAAGGAGAGCTGCCGCCTGTAGACGAATGACGCGACAGTCTTTCTTCGATCGACAACACATCAAAGAATGGCGGCTGCTTGTAGACTAATGGAGCGACAGTCTTTCATTGATCGACAACTCCAAGAATGTATGTGACAATGGTGTTTAAACCATGTGTTTCCAATTATCATATCATTAATATTTGCCCATTCTATTAGTTTCTCTCCTCGTTCATTTCATGTATCTAAACCGTAATTCTCCACTATATCCTCTATTTTTCCCTTTCCTACGTTCCCATTAAAATCTCCCAGTATTATTTTTATTTCTTGTGATCCAATTTGAGCTATGGCTATTTCTATTTCATCGTAAAAGTGTTGTATATCTTCTTCACTACTGCTTGTTGTTGGTGCATATACTTGTATAATATTTATATCTATTGGTTTGCCTTTGATGTTGACCATTATAACTCTATCTGAAATACACCAGTATCCATTCATAGATTTGGCTGTTTTTTTCATCAAATATTATTCCTACACCTTTTTCATGTGTGTCCCCTCCAGAATAAATAACTGTGTGTTTGTCGGTTATAATTTTGCCAGATCCCTCTCATCTCATCTCATTTATGCCTAGTATATTAATTTTCATGTTTTCCATTTCTCTTAGAACATTGTTTAACTTTCCTAGATCGAAGCATCGATAGAACTTCACAGTACGATTTAGAATTAACATTGTCACCTTTCTTCTTGAAATTGGTTAAAAGCACTCATTGACAATCCCAGAACACTGTCAGCATAATCTTCCCTGCTGATGGCGTGACCTTGAATTTTTGGACACAAATCAAATCAAATCAAATCAAATCAACTTTATTAGGGTCACAAATTGGGCGCGCAGGCCCGTCTTACATTCGGCCCTTCCAATCACTCGTCTTTCGTTCATCAAGAGCATTATACATTTACATAGGAAGAAAAATAAACATTGTGAAATGAATGTTGTAAACATAAACAAGGCTAATTACCATGTTATGAAGCACATCTCCCACCTATCCATACATCACCCCACCCACACAACACCCCCACCTACCCACACACACGCGCACCAAGGGACACATACACACCCCCACCTACCGACACACACGCACACCAAGGGACACATACATACCCCACCAACCGACCCATCCCCCTCCCGCACACACTGCCCGCACCTGATCCCCCAACCAAAACACACTCGCCACCCACAAACATTCCCCCACCAACCCACACATCCCACGCCCATCCACATACACATCCTACCCCACATACACCTCAAACCACCCATCCCTCAGCCACATCTCCATCGGCAACATATTCCCCACCCATGCACACAATCCCCCACCAACCCACACATCGCACATCCACATCCCCAAACCATACACACACATCCCCACCAACTGACATGTCCCTACCCCCCCCCCCCCACATCTCCCTAACCACCCATACATCCCCAATCCACTCACACACACCCCACCACCCACACATACAACTTCCACACACCCACACATGCCTTAACCTAATCCCCCACCACACAATCCCCCACCCGTACATCACATACACCCCCTACCACGCACTATTCCCAACCCACGCACCACACACACACATATCCCTCACCAACACATAGGATGTTTCCATTGCATTGAAGGAAGCAGGCTTTGATTCGGGTGGTAGTGATGCACCCATGATTCGTTCCCAGTAACAATCTTGTTTGGCATGTCTTCTCATTCATCTTTGTATCGAAAGAGATGATTCAAGGACAGGCCAAATCGGTACATTTTGTGTTCCTCTTTCAATTGTTTGGGTACCCACCTTGAGCACACTTTCTTAAATTTAAATCGATCGTGCATTACGCTGTATGCTGAACCATGTGAGCACCCTAATGCAGATGCTACAGAGTCTATCGTTACTCGCCTGTCACCTCTAATCATCTTCTCCACCCGCTGCACGGATGCTTCTGTTGCAATCTCAACAGGACGACCAGATCGGATTTCATCACCAATTTTAGAGCGTCCTTGAGAAATTTTTTCTACCCAGCTATGCACCGCTTTACGGGACAAACATTTGTCAGCATAAACAGGAAGCATTTCCTTATGAATATCCTTTGCAGACAGTCCTTTTGCCCACAAAAACCGCACAACAGCACGTTGTTCTTTGGTTGTACACGCCGGGTCACCATTTTGTTTATGCGCTGTGCATGCGCATGAGACACCTAGCGCTACCTGACGAACGGGAATATAAAGTTCAATGCTGCTGTCACCTAATGACACCTGTAGAAAACACCAACTACATTTACCTGCCATCCCACAGAACAGTCTGACTTACTTATTGACTCGCTCTCGTACAATTACATCTGAAGTCGGAGTTGGTTCGCCAGATTGCGTTAGATAATGTTAATAGGTAAGCTAATCCACGAGCAAAATACAGTCCAGCACTACTAGAAGTATTGTGTATGGACTACGTCTGAAGTCAAAGTGAGCGAGCGCAATAAAACAACTTATAATTGTTTGATATCAAGCAATGAATCCGTCAGGGCTGTGTGCTGTCCCCCTATTTGTTTAACTTGTACGCAGAAACGTCGGAGACGATATAAACAAGGAGCAATATGATGCCCTAAATATAGATGGGCATGAAATACCAGAGATTCGATATGCTGATGCATTCTATCTGCATTCTCCAATGCTTGTTCTGAATTTGTTTTAACAATTAGTAAAAAGAAGACACAGATTATGTCACACAGTGCACATGGGGTACCATCAATCTTTATTGACGACGCCGAACTAGAGATGGTAGACCATTTTACATATCTAGGATCAGTGGTAAATAGCAAATTATCCCTAGATCAAGAAATCAACATCCGGATTGGTAAGGCAGCAACAACAATGAACAGGTTAAGAAAAAGAGTCTGGGAGAACAGGAAGCTTACTGCCAAAGCAAAAGTCCTTGTCTATCAAGCCTGTGTCCTTAGTACTCTTCTGTATGGCAGTTAAACCTGGACAACTTACTCACACCAAGAGAAACGTTTAAACAGCTTTCATATGCGGTGTCTGCGAAGAATTCTTGGTTTTAAGTGGCAAGACAAAATCACAAATACTGAAGTATTGGAAAGATCAGGTTGTGAGACGGTTTATTCCATGCTCAGTCTTCGTAGACTTAGATGGATAGGACATCTTAGGAAGATGGATGATGGTAGAATACCAAAGGACATCTTTTTTGGTGAATTACAGACGGGTAGGAGATCTCAGGGTCGGCCTCTACTACGATACAAAGATGTGTGTAAGCGGGACATGATTGATACATGTATTGATAATGCACATTGGGAGCAAGTCGCCGCTGAACGTGTTACAAACATCAGAAATGGAATAAAGACAAGGGAGAAAATTATTGCAGATAAGTCACACACAGAGCGTGTGAGACGTAAGATGGTGCATGATGGTGGAAATGACCACATGTTCACATGCACCCACTCTGAACGGACATTTACAGCGCAAATTGGCCTGATCAGTCACATGCGCTACCGCCATAGGTAAAAGTTATTATGCCTTTTCAAAGAACAAACTATCGTCTGTCAAGACGGCAATGTGCCAACAACAGTATTACTATCTACATCACAGACTGGTATAGAAAAACTAATAATCTCAACGCAAAAGAATAGTGAAAATCACAATATATAACTTAACGTAGCGAAAAGAAAGATAATGCACACAGATAAAACTACTACGGAAACAGACATATATGTTAATAAGGAAAAATTAGAGGTGGTGGAAAATTTGGAATATCTTAGGTCATTGATTACCAACATGGGGACACAATAAAAGAAATTAAAAAACAAATATATATTGCTCGTCAAAGACTAAAACAGCTGAATAAATTGTAGAGTGGGACAAATAGAACTACAAAAATTAGATTTTTAAGAGGATGCATATTTCCTATTGCAACATACACTTTTAAGACCTGGACACTACTAAACAAGCTGAACAGCGCACAAATGTTTTTCAATATAAATGTTATAGACGGGTTCTAAGAATATCTTGGATACAGAAAATAACAAATGCATCCATACGAAAAGATCTGAATATTGAAGAAGATTGGTTACTAAAGACGATAAAACAAAGGAAATTGAAATATTTTGGTAACTTGAAACGTTATGAAAGTTTGGTGACAACAATAATGGAGGCGTATATGCCAGGGAAGAGAGGAAGAGGAAGGCCAAAGAGAAGATGGGTGCAGGATGTGACGGATGATTTCCGAATGGGTGTATCAGACGCGGGACATCTTGCTTATGGCAGAGACGTTTTCCGGAAGTGTGTAATGGGAGCGAGGTTCTCCTCTGATTCGTGCATGTGAGGTTCGATTCATGTTTTTCTGAGTATTTTTTAAAATAATGATATGAGTCGCTAAAATGCAATGAGCTGTTGAACTTTGAAAACAACAGACAGCTGCCAAAGAACAATTTGCTCAATAGTAAAGATACCCACTGAAAGAATATTTGCAGCATGTGTGATTCTCGTGTACATACACCCAAATGGACCATCGCATGTGTTATTTAGTGTCTACGCTGCTGAGAATTTCCTTGGTGGTTAATGGAAGGCGACTAAACACGTCTCCTTTTACTCAAGCAAATCATATTATGACAAAGCCATGATAACCTTCTGTGTGTTGTTCAGACCGGACCGAGTTCATATCTTTCTTTATTCTCTGAGTTGAGTTGAGCTGATACAAACCACGGCATCACTGCACTCAGGACATTCCCATACGCGCTCCTTCCCCTCGTTCAACAACCAGCGAAGTGTTGTTACACTACTAATCGTCCCCACCTCTATCTGGTTGAAAGTTCTCCTGGGCTTCCTTCTCAATTTTGAGATTCTTCCAGAACCCCTGCCGATCCCCATCCATATCATTCTATCCACATACGGGTTCTCATTCTGTTCACCCGTCTTCTCCACATGGTCCCACAGGCGCTCGACCACCTCTCCCTTGTCCATAGGTAATCTGCCACCAAGAGATGCATTTTCTGCCAACTTATCAGCCTGTTCATTCACCAGCACTCTCGCATGGCCAGGGCAAACAAATCAATACAATTCTCACAAACTGAATCACCTCTGAAGCGAGGAAGGCTATGCCACACGAAACATTTCTTTCTGCACCTTACTAAGCTTTCTTTATTCTCTAAGAATAGATAGCTGACAATTCATAATGATGCCGACACATGTTATGAGACAGCTAACAATTACTCTGACATGGCTCCTGGGAACAAACAGAATCTCCGTAGGTTCTGTCTTGCGATACAATGCCTTCAGGTGTAATTAGATGGTATGTACATACAAGATGTCTGGTACTCATTCATAGAACACGGGTCTAGCGTTCTAATGTCCATTTTTGGTTTGTGTGCGTGCGTGCGTGTGTGCGTACGTGCGTGCGTGCGTGCGCGTGTGTGTGTGTGTTTTTTTTTTTCTTTGCATAACAAGTATAATGCAAATAACAGACCGTCGTTATATAGTGTGAAAAAGTAAACATATTGGTAAATAAAGACGGACATGTGTATAATCTCAGAAATGTGCAACTAAAGCTTATGTACACTTGTCTGTGTTTATATTTCTGTGTTTTTATTAATTAATTTTTTTTTTTTTTTTTTGGTTTTACATTTAGATCTGCTTGTGCTGTTCCTGAAGAAGAAAACGAAACGTCGGATTCGTTGTGTTTGTGACAAAAATATCTGAAAATAAGAAATACTTATTATCATAATCATCATCATCAAGTGCCATGCCACCCAGCTTAAGAGTTCATGTCTTTCCATAGATACCAGTCCTTTTTTTGTAATAACAATACGTGTTAGTATTACTGAAATAACCATCATAATTAGCATGCACATTACCGACTGCCATGGGTGATCAAATGTGTCCATCTGGTTCAATCTTTTTGAAACTATATCGTGTTGTGTACTGACACCTTTCCATGGTTGTCAGCTACTGATGTGGTGGGAAGAAAGTAATCCTTTTATAATCATCCCCACAATATTCTTGAAATTGTGATGTTTATAACGGTGTGATGCAATTTGCACATATATGTTATAATTTCACACAAGAAGAAGGGGAGAAAAATATGGTACTTATATACCAGATCGTTTTAATATTTATTTTCATTACTACACTCTATGGAGATTAACAACCTCAAAGTATATGTACCTAGTCTCATATAATCAAGTTGAAGTATGAAGGAGCTAACCGGAGATTATTTTCTCATACCAAAATTCCTCATCACAGGAACACAATGCATGCACTGTGTATCCAATTGTACATGGATTAACATATGTTATGTATTTTTCCACCATGAAGTGTAAAATTGTGTGAGAGAAATAACAGCGTCATCCGTGCGTATGTTACTAAGAACATATCACCATGTGTGTTTGTCTTTCTCATGTTTATTTCACATACGACAACATCTTTCATGCATATGTTGCAAATGGGACAACACCGTGTGTTTTCTACGTCATATGTTGATTCACACTCACCATCTTCCAGGCTGCACACTCTGTGCTTAAAACGTAAAATATATAAATTGTTGAATGTTTCTTGTCATTATGAAGTCTATTTGTCCAAAGAGAATTTGAGAGTGGGAATTATAGTCATAATTGAGTGCTGTAAGAAATGAACAATACCACCCGTTACTGTGCAATGTCATCGTTATTCACATTCATTGTCATCATCAACAGCCATGTCCACTATTTTTATAGCTATATATATAGCTATTTCATAACTATATATTGATATTAAAATCTATTAATATTTATCGGCAAGGATACATATTCAGATGAGTACCTTTAATTAGTTTAATATTGTCATGTAGTGTGTTTCATGTAGGTTTGTGTCGGTTTGTATTTGTTTGTCCTGTGCTGACGAAGGCTTTGGCTGCAACGTCCAATTTGTCTCTTGTATTTGTGTTTTAGTAAAGCTCACAATCTACATCTCATTTTTTGGGTGATTCATTCATTGCCTGGTTAAGTTTAATAATTACATATTTCCTCAACGTTTTTTCAGTGTTCTTATTGATATTTTATTATTATTATTATTATTATTATTATTATTATTACTATTGCTGTTATTCCCGATCCTTCACCTCACATCGATTTCTATTTGCCCGGCTCTGGCTCAAAACCAATATGGAACTGAGAAATTCACTGTGTCTTAGTTTGCTCTCTCTCTCTCTCTCTCTCTCTCTCTCTCTCTCTCTCTCTCTCTCTCTCTCTCTCTCTCTCTCACACACACACACACACACACACACACACACACTGCTTTCGTACCCTTTACTTTATATATGTATGTGTGTGTGTATATATATATATATATATATATATATATATATATATATATATATATATATATATATATATGCCGGCTCCGTGGCCGAGGAGTTAGCAGCTTTCTCCGCTAACCCCGAATACTCTCGTCACGTGACGCGACGAGAATTAGCAGTGGTTCGAATCGCAAAAGTGACTTATGAGAGTATGGAGCCGGTCGCTCAGAAAGTCGTGGCGTGCTGATGAGCGTAATCTAGCCTAGGAATCAACATACAGCTGAAAGATGCTGGTGTTGACCGCAATATCCTGAAAATAGGATGGAAACGCGGGGAAAAAAAAAAAAAAAATATATATATATATATATATATATATATATATATATAGAGAGAGAGAGAGAGAGAAAGAGAGAGAGAGACAGAGAGAGAGAGAGAGACAGAGTCTCTGGGAGGCTCTGTGGCGAAGTGGTCAAGCCGTTTGACGTTTGACTCGTGAGCCGAAGGTTGTGGGTTCGATTCCGGGCCGCGTCCTTCGGTTTACGAGTTAAATGTTTCGGAGACTCCCATGGGTCGTCGCTAAAAGCTACGGAGTTCGTGCTTTGTGCGACGCTTTCCGTGCTGCGGAAAGAGACCGAGCCATATGGGATAAAAACCCGGTGCAATGAAGTCGACCCTGTCGACTTTTAAGCGACTTTATATATATAGATAGATAGATAGATAGATAGAGAGAGAGAGAGAGAGAGAGAGTAGAAAGAGCGAGAGCAGAGAGAGAGGGGGGGGGGGCAAACTAAGACACTGTGTGTATATGTATGTATGTATGTATGTATGTATATATACAAACTATCTGTTTTCATTACCTATAGTTACTTCTAAAGGTTGAGTTGTATCTATATTTGAACAGCAGAACAAGCAGTGTTGGTGAAGCAAGAAGATATTTTGTTCGGTGTTGAGGGGCAGGAGAAGTGCCTGGGGGTTCTTAGCACAAGCTAATGGTCACCGTTTGGTGCAGGAGAGCCTGGCATATGATACCACAACATCTAGCTTAAGAATGGAGGTGGAGGCGGTCAGTGCAGCTTTCCGCTGGATGGAGAATTAGATACACACACACAACGTGATTGTAACTGACTCAGAAAGCATGCTGAGTAGGGTGAGGACAGGCAAGCTTCGTGCAGAGTGGCTTGTCACGGGTGAGAAGCATCGTCTGGATCTTTTCTCCGGGGCATGCTGGTGTGCTGGGTAATGAACAGGCGGACAGATTGGCTGGCTCTGCAGAACTTGGTGGAGTATTGATGCATGATAAGGCAGACGTGGTTGCGGCCTTGTGGGAGCACGTGTACACCTCGGGGGAGCAAATGCATCACCATGGTCTGGCAAGAATGCAACAGCGAGGGGTGACAAGGGGATCTGGTCGACGATCGACGCTCAGAGGAAAGGCGAGACGGACATATAATCAGATTGCTACTAGTACTATTAGTGTTGGAACTCTTCGCTGGCTGCTGAGGATGTGGACGGAGCGCTTATGGGAATGCCCCGAATGCTGTGATGTTGGTTCCTAAATCAATCTATAAATCAATCAATCAAAGATATTTTTTAAAGGTGTATAAAGGCCTGAAAAGCCTTCCATCCATCCATCCATCATGTGCCATGCCGGTAAGCGTGGGCGGTCATGTTCTGCCATCTCACCCGATCACCGAGTCGTGGATCAGCTCCGTGTTTCTGTCTCGACTATGCCACAAGGCCAAGCCTTCAATGCACTGAAAAAAAAGTGATGAAAACATCAAATAAATACTATTTTATGGAACATAAATGAGAAGAAAGACAGGTACTTATTCACTATAAATATTTATTTCACCCATCCCTCAGTGCATTCAGGTCTATAATTTGTGCTGATCCTAACACTTCACAAACCCATAACAGTTTTCGGCTTCAAGCAGATCATCATCATGTAGTAAGTCTTCTGTAAAGTGTCGCTTTCATCACAACCTGCCAGAAAAACTCTACAAACAGAGATTCTGCTTTACGCACTTTCATGCTCAGAGTGTTTTAACGTCCTGTGCCCATCATAGTGTATGCCGATCCATGGTCAACCTTCTAGGAACCACGTCTTTTATCACAGATTCATCTAAACTACAGTGACCTTTAATATGATCAAAGTATTTCAGTGTCTGAGATATCATGCTGTTTATGAGTCAGTGTTCTTCGGCGTTCATGCCTTATAAAATGACAATGCATTTCTTCGATCAAACCAAGGTATTCTAAGTATTTTCCCATAACATTAACGTTCAAACCCCCAGATTTTTTTCTTCAATTATTTCAAAATGGTAAGCGATTCACATCGTATGTACCACAGAGAAGATGCAATTATTTTTTTTAATGTTTAATTTTATTTGTATGCGAGTTTCAATCGTTTGACTCTTAATGCTGGTTATCTTTTTCTTTGTTATGACCAGCCTTGTTCTAACTATTTTAAATGTCTCCATTTAGTTTGTTAATTATGGAGCCTTGCTTTTCGACGTTTTTTCTTCATCTACATGTATTCGTCGTTGATTGTAAATTTTAATAGGCATGACGTTTCATTTAAATGTTTAGGAGAGAGAGGTGGGGGAGGTTTATATAAGAACGTATTTAGATGAATGGTTTGATCTCCATTATGTCTTTCAATCAATCAATCATGTGCCATGCCGGAAAGCGTGGGCGGTCATGATTCGCCATTTCACTCGATCACCAGAGTCGTGGATCAGCTCAGTGTTCCTGTCTCGTCCATGCCATGTGGCCAAGCCATCCAGGTATTTTCCTCTCGGTCTTCCTCTTGGTCTGTTCCCTTCGATCTTGCCAGCTGTCACTAAGTTCTCCAATCCATTTCTTCTCATAACATGTCCAAAAAATTTTGACTGTCTACGTCTAATTTCTCTAATCAATCTACGATTTTCATTTGTCTCTTGTAGTACTTGGTCATTGGTTTTTCTATCTGTCCATGGTATTCTTTGCATTTTCCTCAGAAACCACATTTCTGCAGCCATCAGATGTTTTTCAGCTTGACTGCACATTGTCCAAGTTTCACATCCATACAAAAGAACAGGCTCTATGTATCCCCTCAACACTCTTTTTCTCGTTTCAATTGACATCATTTTATTGGTCAGAATGTTTTTCATCTTGCTAAAGGCTACTTTCGCAATGGCGATTCTTGTTCTAATCTCTTCAAGGCATCTGCCATCAGATGTTATGACTGTTCCGAGATAATTGAACCGATTCACTTGTTGAAGAATATTCCCATTTACTTGTATATTACATTGTGGTACTTCGTTCTTCCTAGTGACGACCATAACCTGTGTCTTCCTACAATTTAATTCCAACCCCAGCTGCTCACTGTGTACAACAACAGCGTCTACTAATTGTTGCAGATCCTGTGCATTGTCTGCAATCAATACTGTATCATCTGCATATCTAATGTTATTTATGTTTCGTCCTCCAATACTGATTCCATTTAGGTCTTCTACATTTCTGAAAATATTTTCACTGTATAGGAAAAAAGATCTGGAGACATTACACATCCCTGCCTAACACCTCTCTTAATAGGTTGATATTGTCCTACTTCACTATCAAGCTTTATGGCACTTTGTTGTTTCCAATATATGTTTTTTATAAGTCTAATGTCTTTCCCATCAATTTGTAGATATGCAAGCATATCCACAATGTTGACATGTCTAACTCTATCAAAAGCCTTTGTGTAGTCAATAAAGCAAAGATGTATATCCTTGTTTACTTCTAAAGCACGTTCAATAACTGTTCGCAGCATATACACAGCATTTACTGTACCTTTTCCTTCTACAAACCCACATTGTTCTTCCCCTATTTCAGATTGTATTTTCTTCCTCACTCTTTGCATGATAATTCGTAACAAAATCTTTGTGATGTGACTCATTATACTAATTGTTATATGTTGACCACATTCTAAGGTTCCTGATTTCTTTGGGATTTCAATAAATACAGAGTTACATAATTCAGAAGGTATATCTCCAGTATCATATAACGTGTTCAGCAGTCTAGTGACTTGCTCTAGTCCAAATTCTTCTAAAGCTTTAATCATTTCTGTTGTGATGTTATCTGCACCGGGGGCCTTGCCAGCTTTCATATGCTTAAGAACATTTTGAACCTCCATCTTTAAAATTTCTGGTCCTTCATTATTAAATCTAATAGCATACTGTTCCTCTCTGTTATCATTATACAGGTCTTTCACATAATCTGTCCATACATGTAGAATCTGATCTTTTTCTATTATGATTTTGCCATCTTTAGTTTTTAGACAGCCTGTTGATGTACTTGTTCTTTTATTAGTAAGTTCCTGAATTCTTTTGTGCACTAATTTGGTATTTTGACTGTTGTGTTGTTTTTCAATTTCTAAGCACTTTTCCTCAAGCCATGATTCTTTTGCCTTCCTACATAATATTCTGACTTGTCTGTGAATTTCTTCATATTTGGCAGGATTATTTTTGTTGAGTCTTCTTGTTTCCATTAAGTGTAAAATTTCCTCAGTCATCCATTTCTTACGACCCACCTTCTTTAATTTTGGAATAGTTGTTTCTGCAGCCACATTGATTGAATTCTTTAACATTTCCCATTGATCATCCACATCCTGGAATAGGATCTCTAGATCAGACAATATTTCAAATCTGTTCTGTACTTCTATGTTGAATTTGTTTTGTATTTTCTTGTCATTACTCAATGTACACAAGTCATATTTAGTGTTTCCTGTTATATACTTGACTTTCTTCAACTTTATCCTCAATGTTCCTGTGAGTAATCTGTCAGCACTGGGAACTGTTTTTGCTACTGTTAGCGCGTTTCTAAATCTTCTGCTAATGAGAATGAAGTCAATCTGGTTTCTGATCCTGCTATCAGGACTCCTCGAGGTCCATAATCTTCTAGGGTGTTGCTTGAACCAGGTGTTTCCTACAATCATTTCCTGTTCTTTTGCCCACTCTACTAGTCTGTATCCTCTTTCATTTCTCTCTCCTAAACCATAGTTTCCTACTGTGTATCTATCCCCTTGATTTCCTACTTTTGCATTGAAGTCCCCTATTATGATGTTTACTTCTGAATGTTTACATTTCTTTAAGGCAGACTCTATGTCATTATAAAATTCCTCTACACTATCTTCACTGGACTCTCCTGTTGGGGCATATACCTGAATAACATTTATGTTAAAAGGTCTGCCACTCAATTTAACTAGTAGAACTCTGTCCGACACGGCCCAATATCCCTGAACAGACGTTGATGTTTTCGGGTCCAAAATTATTGCCACTCCCCTATGTCGATCTTCACCTCCAGAATAAATAATCTTAAAATCTTTATGTATCTTGATGCCTGCTCCTGTCCATCTCGTTTCGCACATACCTAATATATTAATTTTTTCTCTTTGAATTTCTTGTGTTATGTTCTCTAATTTTCCATCGTTGTTTAACGTCCTAACGTTCCATGTTCCTAATTTTAATGTCTCTGTCCTTATCTTGCGATGATCAGTCTTTAAGCGAATCATAATAAACTAGGCACTTTCAAAGAGGTAGTTTGCCGTTGCTTTCCTCTATGGCAGTGACCATACTGGCCGGATGACCGCAATCATTGTCTCTCGAAAGAGATCCTCTGCTTGCCGTCGCGAAACTTGAGACCATAACCAACAAATATCTGTCGGCTGCCCTCAAAATTTCATCCACCACCTGCCTTCCGTGGCTTCTTTTGAACACTTCCAATAAACGAACACGAAATAACATCACATAATCCAAAGGAAAAACACTATCCACACGAATTCCACGGGAATTTCCATAGGGAATCCACAGAAAAACACTGAACAGCGTCTCCCCTAAGAACAACGAGTCATCGCGTCACCATTATACCGGAAGGACCTTATGTCTTTACCAGACATAATTGGCTGTTCTAATTCATTTGCATTATTTCAGAGAACAACAGTTTTATGTCCATATCTGGGTTAGGGAATCAGATGTCCACCAATAATATTTAGATAAAACTTATCACTATGCAAAGCTAGATTTTACCTGTCCAAAGTTCTTAACAATTACCAAAAACATGTTGTCCAAGGTGTGTTTGTACTTTGAACTCATGTTATAATACAAGAAAATATTAACACTGGAATTCAGAGTCTGGAATATATAGGCGATTGACCAGGCTGCTAAACACACGTTGATGTATCTACCCTTTATTGTAAACTCTGGGCCAACAACAAACGTCGCCATAGATAGCACGGCCCCAGGAGTATAACAAATTATCAGAATAGTGGCAATTAAAACAACCATCTTTATAGTCCTCTTGTCTCTTATGGACGTAGTCATTTTTTGACTGTTACTTGAAGTTGCTTCACTGCGCCATTTTGAAGATCTTCTCAACGTGCTCACTAATATAATCGTAAATATAAATACACCTGCAAATGACGTAGTACTGAGCATCGAATGCAAACCATAGCACAGTTCTTCAACTTTACTTCTACTCGAGGTAAAAAATAATGCTAGAAGTGTTGTATTCTTCTCTGGGTCAAATCTCCACCCAAGAAATGAAGTAGCGTATTCTGGGATGAGAGTTCCCATATTAACAAGATAAATGTTACAAATAATTAAAGATGTTCTTTTGGGTGTAATGAGTTCTTTTACTTTCAAGGGCAGTGAGATAGAAATATACCGTTCCGCTGTGAGGTACACGGTGATGAAGCTTGTAATACGACAAAAGAACACATGTGGCCACGCCCCTGACATAAGTATTACATCCGGAAGAATCCACGCAACTCCAGAACTAGCGAAAAATGGATTCATTGTAACTGAAATCCATTCCAAACAGACGAGACAACATATATCTGAGATGGCCAAACCAAGAAATGCTATATTTGAAGTATTAGCAAACCCTTGTTTACAGAATATAATAATGTTAATAGTGTTTGATATAATCCCAAACAAACCTAGAAGTCCGCAAATAACAACAAAATTTATAATCTCAAAAATTTCCCTTGTTTCATCTGAGAGAATGTTTCCAGTTACCTCGTAATTGAACTCAGGCTGTAACGTTTCAGAAATATTTGACATTGTTATCTTTATTAGTGATATTATATCTTAACATTTCATCTTCTCTAAATGCACTATATAGTTTTCATATGTCAGAATACTTCTTAGAAGACGTGAAATAGCACGAAATGTAAACCGATGCATCTACGGTCATTAAACAGTCATATTCAATCTTTGAAATTGAATGTATTATCGCAAAATCCAACAGTTTCTAAATCAGCCCTGGGCGATTTCGAAGCAAATCGCTTAGCGTTTATTGGATGATATGAGGCGTCGACTGTTCTGAAAGCAATGGCACACTACTAAACTTAATATTGGCTTGTAAATCACAGACAGTCAATATATGCTGGTGTTGACTGCAACATCATGTAAAGGATATGTAACTAATACTCAACATGGAATCTTCCGCTTCGAAGGATATTATATGTTTATTATTTTTTTAACAGACGCCCTACATCGAATGCAGACTATAATGTCCATATTAATGTAATTGTCCGGTGCTAAAGCAAAGTTACAATGTGTTGGGAAATTCCCGGAAATACTAATTATTGTGGAAAGTATATACTATATTGTGGGGAATTATGTGCAACTAACAATATTTGTAAAACATATATGAGAATGCTTATATGTAAATGCCAGGTATTGCAATATGAAAAATGCATCGTGTGGTATGTGATTTTCTGTTGACATTTACAGAGCCACATTACTTAAATTACACTGCAGTTCAGAGAATCAAGAAGTATAATTAGGTTTACATTGTTACTCCTGTTAGAGTTAATCGATGACCAAAGTAATTAATTTTAATAAACGAATTTTTGTTGCGGAATGACAAATTAAGAACGATTTAAGGTGGCACATTTAATAACTACACCCCGGCTTTTGATATATTAGAGTGTTACGTTTCAGTGCGCAACACATTGCCACAGTTAATTATGAGTCATTGTCTCTGCTATTTTAGAAGTTAACAAGTAGTTCGTGAGTTCTAAATGCTTATTAAATATAGATTTATTTCTATACACATATAGTCAAGTATACACCAGGAAACACTAAATATGATCTGTGTACATTGATGCCTTTGAATATAAATGTTATAGACGAACTCTAAGACTATCTTGGATAAGGAAAAGAACAAATGCATCCATGCTTCAAGAGCTGAATACTGAAGACGATAAATCAAAGAAATTTGCAATAGTTTGGTCACTTGAAACGTCATGAAAGTTGTAGAGAAGAATAATGGAGGGGTATATGCATGGGAAGAGAGGAAGAGGAAGGCCAAAGAGAAGATGGATGCAAGATGTGGCGGATTATCTCCAGATGGATGTATCGGAAGCGGGACATCTTGCTTATGATCGAGAGGTTTTCAGGAAGGTTGTTATGGAAGCGAGGTTCTGCAAAGGACATGCTACTGAATGAATGAACATTGAAAACTGGCAAGGAAATACAAAACAATTTTAACAAAGGAGTAAGGAACAGATTCGATATATTGTCTGATCTAGAGATCCTATTTCAAGATGTGTATGAACAGTGGGAAATGTTAAAGACTTCAGTCAGTTTGGCTGCAGAAACAACTATTCCAAAATTAAAATAATCCTGACAAATATAAAGAGATTCACAGAAAAGTCAGAACATTATGTAAGGAGGGAAAAAAACATGGCTCGAGAAAATAACATAGAAATTGACAAAAAACACAACAGTAAGATTACCAAATTAATGTGCAAGAGTATTCAGGAGCTTACTAATAAATGTACACGTACATCAGCAGGCTGCCTAGAATTAAAAGATGGAAAAATCATAACAGAGAAAGATCAGATTTTACATACATCGTTAGATTATGCGAAACACCTTTATGGTGATACAAGAGAAAGAGAGTGTGATATTATAATCTTATATATAAAATGCGATCTCCGTCTGTCTGTCTGTCTGTCTGTCTGTCTGTCTGTCCGTATGTCCGTATGTCCTTTATGCGCTCGCGAACGGCCCATCCGATTGAGATGAAATTTTCTACACGTCTTCTTTTCATTCCAGTGCAGCCCACTGTCATATTTTTTTAGTGTGAAATCGGCTGCTTACCCAATATTATTTCATTTTTCATTTTTCATCATAATTTCATATATCTCAGGGGACCTAACTCTGTAAAAGTTATTTCAAGGGGCATAACTTTTCTGTATAACTTATAGTCATATTGTGGCATCGTTTTCAAAGATTCATAAACTCTTTGTCCATAGTTATATACCGGCATATGAGTTATAATAAATAATGTTACAATATGTAAGGCATTTTCAAAGTTTTCATAAAAATAATGCACAATGCATAACATTGTAACTCATCTTTTTTTGCTTAAGAAGTTACTGTAGTCATGCAGGTGATTAGAAAGAGTTTTCATTAAAAATAATGGATGGTGTGTGGAAGGGCATTTTTTTAAGTTACTTTTTTTGTTGTATGAATTTATTGAGACGCTACCCGCCAGGAGCTGGGCGAAGTCACGCCGGGTCAGATAGATAGACAGACCCACCTTTTCGCTGCAGTTGTCTACTCCTCCTTTTCCTTCTTCTGCTGATGCTGCTGCCGCCGCTCCATTTACCCAAGTTAATTGTTGGGGGAAGATGTAAAGATCTTTCAAGTGCTCTTTCTAATGCTTTTTGTAAGTTGGTCTTCGTTTATCTAAGGTTGTTCTAACTGCAACCAATAAATGATTCAGACAGACAGACAGACAGAGAGGGAGAGAGGGAGGGACGGACAGACAGACAGACAGACAGACAGACAGACAGACAGACAGACAGACAGACAGACAGACAGACAGACAGACAGACAGACAGACAGACAGATACTCGGTAACGGGAACGGGAACTTATATGACTACTTATATGAATTAAATGAGATGCTCCCCACCAGGGACTGGGCGAAGCCGGGCCGGGTCAGCTAGTCTTATATATAAAAGGCGATCTCCGTCTGTCTGTCTGTATGTCCCTATGTCCTTTATGCGCTCGCGAACGGCCCATCCGATTGAGATGAAATTTTCTACACGCCTTCCTTTCATTCCAGCACAGCCCACTGTCATATTTTTTAGTGTGAAATCGGCTGCTTACCCAATATTATTTCATTTTTCATTATAATTTCGTATATCTCAGGGGACTTAACTCTGTAAAAGTTATTTCAAGGGGCATAACTTTTTTGTATAACTTATAGTCATATTGTGGCATCGTTTTCAAAGATTTATAAACTCTTTGTCCATAGTTATGTACCGGCATATGAGTTATAATAAGTAATGATACAATCTGTAAGGCATTTTCAAAGTTTTCATAAAAATAATGCATAATGCATAACATTGTAACACATCTTTTTTTGCTTAAAGAATGAATAAATAATAGTTACCTTATCTCTATCAAGTTTGAAGATTTTATATTTCTTTACACTGTCGCCAACTCTAAGAAGACATGGAACAACTTCAGCCATTATTAAATCTACAGGCATATGCGTTATATTCCTCCTCCTCCTCCTCTCCCCTCCTCCACCTCCTACCCTCTTCCTCTTCTCCTCCCCCTCCTCCCTCTCCCTCCTCTATCCTCCTCTTCTCTCTTTCTCCTCCTCCTTCCTCCTCCTCCCTCTTCCTCCTCCCAGCTCCTACTCCTCCTTTTTCTTCTTCTTCTGCTGCTGCTGCCGCTGCTCCATTTACCCAAGTTAATTGTTGGGGAAGATGTAAAGATCTTTCAAGTGCTCTTTCTAATGCTTTTTGTAAGTTGGTCTTCGTTTATCTAAGGTTGTTCTAACTGCAACCAATAAATGATTAGACAGACAGACAGACAGACAGGCAGACAGACAGACAGACAGACAGACAGACAGACAGACAGACAGACAGACAGACAGACAGACAGACAGACAGTCGGGAACGGGAACTTATATGACTACTCATATGAATTAAATGAGATGCTCCCCATCAGGGGCTGGGCGAAGCCGGGCCGGATCAGGCAGATAGACAGACAGATAGACAGACAGACAGACAGATAGATAATCGGGAACGGGAACGTGAGCTTATATGACTACTTATATGAATTAAATGAGATGCTCCACACTAGGAGCTGGGCGATGCCGGGCCGGGTCAGACAGACAGACAGACAGACAGACAGACAGATAGTCGGTAACGGGAACGGGAACTTATATGACTACTTATATGAATTAAATTAGATGCTCCCCACCAAGGACTGGGCGAAGCCGGGCGGGGTCAGACAGACAGACAGACAGACAGACAGACAGACAGACAGACAGACAGACAGACAGACAGACAGACAGACAGACAGACAGACAGACAGACAGACAGATAGTCGGTAACGGGAACGGGAACTTATATGACTACTTATATGAATTAAATGAGATGCTCCCGCCAAGGACTGGGCGATGCCGGGCCGGGTCAGACAGACAGACAGACAGACAGACAGACAGACAGACAGACAGACAGACAGACAGACAGACAGATAGTCGGTAACGGGAACGGGAACTTATATGACTACTTATATGAATTAAATGAGATGCTCCCCACCAGGGACTGGGCGAAGCCGGGCCGGGTCAGCTAGTTAATAATAAAGGACCATCAACTTTGAAGATGGAAGTTCAGAATGTTCTTAACCATATGAAAACTGCAGGCTTGTCCATGGGAATGAGATTCCCATGGGAATGTGATTCCCATGGGAATCCTATGGGAAACGTCCCATGGGATGGGATGGGATGGGACGGGACGGGACAGCAAACATTTGTATTTCCCATTGGACACAAGGGACAGTAGCCATGTCATGGAAATTTTTTTAACCTTTTTAAAGCCTTTTATCTTTCCTTTTTCTTTATATACTTGTATCAATTCTTTATCTCGTGGTGGGATACCGGATAAATTAATAAATGCGCGTATTTAATATTACCAACGTTTCAAAACCCATTTTAAAAAATTGCTCGCATTACTTTAATGAAGATGATGAAGAATTCATAAACCACATTCCGAATATTGTTCAGATCAAAGGAATGCTGTGCATACATGAGAAATTCAAAAAAAAATTGACAAACTAGAAATTCATGGTACTACATCTCATTTAATTTTGCTGTTATACTTCCTACTAGACTATCAGTTGCACAAAGTTATTGTTGATATTGACGAAGAAACTTCCAGCAGCATGGTGAAGAAATATTGTCAGAACTTTCAGAAAATTATTGGGGAAAAACTTTGGTCATATTGGGGCAGTTCGTTGGCAGTTACTGCAGCATTCCTTACTGGAGTTGACATTAAAGCCAAAATAGAAGACATGGTTAAGTCAGTTGTTACTAAGAAGAAAGGGAATGTGGACACCAATAAATGATTGGATCGCTTTTTCTAAGTCTGTTGTTCCAACTGTTATTTCATGCAACAAAGATTTAAATGTTTCTTCTGAATCATTTGCTGTATGTGAAGTAGCAGGAGTTGTAGAAAAAAAGCCGAAAGGTGACTTTGACTTATTTGTTGAACCTCCACCAAATAAAACATTTAAGCTCGATGACCCCAGAAACAAATGCCTTGAGGATGAAGTCACCATGTTTCAAAAATTACGGCAACCAACTTCAAAACCATTAAATTATTGGAAAAATGAACATAGGTTTCCACTGCTAACAGCAAGTGCGAAAATTGTCTTCCCCATACCAGTGTCGTCAGCGGCAGTATAGCACTTATTTAGAGCAGCTGGATTGTTGTTGAGTAAGTTACGAAAACGGATGTTACCAGCTCTCGTTATAAACTCTGCGTATATCAGATTTGCATGTAAGATGAAAATTGTGGAAATAGTTCAGGGATTAACTGGATTAACTGAATTATTAGAAACAATCGATCAGCAGGAAATTGATAATGTGCTGAATAAGCAGAGACTGAGAGTGTCAGAATGACACTGAATTGTCATATTTAGATTAAATTTTGTTTTAATAAAATACCCTTGAATATTAAAATTAATAAATTCTGTTGTTTTACATGTCTCTTTGTACATGTAGTCCTATTTAATAGATACTAACCCTAAACTTTCATAAATTTCATAATTTTATTTGAACTGTATTCCATATTAGTATTATCATGGGAATCCCATGGGATGGGACAGGCAAAATGACCGTGGGATGGGATGGGAATGTCACTGAAAAATGTGTCCCATGGACACGCCTGAAAAACTGGCAAGACCATCTAGTTCAGATAACATCATAACAGACATGATCAAAGCCTTAGAACAATATGGAATAAAAATAAAAGTCACCAGACTACTGAACGCAATATATGATACTGGGTATATACCTCCTGAATTATGTTCTATATTTATTGCAATCCCAAAGAAACCAGGGACCTTGGAGTCTGATCAATGTCGAACAATTAGTATAATGAGCCACACCACGGGCGATTTTGCTAAGAATTATCATGCAAAGAGTTAGGAAGAAAATACAACTCGAGATATGAGAAGAACACTGTGGGTTTGTAGAAGGCAAGGGTACAGTAAATGCTGTGTATATACTGAAAAGACTAAATGAACGTTCCACAAAAGTAAACAAAGATCTACACCTTTGTTTTATTGACTACACAAAGGCTGTTGACAAAGTAAGACATGTCAACATGATAAAGATGCTTGCAAATCTACAAATTGACGGGAAATACCTTAGAATTGTTAAAGAATAAATATTGGAAACAACAAACTGCCATCAGAACTGATAATGAAGTATGTCAATACCAGCCAATTAAGAAAGGTGTGAGACAAGGATGTGTAATGTCACCAGGTCTGTTTTTCCTGTAGAGTGAAAATATTTTCAAAAATGTTGACGTTATGAAAGGAATCATCATTGGGGAATATAACATCAATATTAGATATGCGGATGATACGGTACTGATTGCAGAAAATGAGCAGTGCCAGGGAGTGGGATAAGGGTTTTTGTTCATTGGTGCGCTCCTGGTCTTGATAGGGTGCGTTAATGCCCGATAATGGTATTTATAGACAGTGCCTGACTGCTCCCAGGGGTGACATACGCACTCTGCAATTGACTGCAGATTGCCTCATCTTTGATACATATTTGTTGCTGACATGTTGACACACTTTATAAAGTACTATACATATTCGTGTTATGACTTCTTTCTCTTGATCTCCACTCAGTGGACTTGATGTTGAATTACGCATTCAGAGCTACCATTATATTTAGTTACCTTTAACTGTCACTCGTTGCTTCTGAACACACGCAAACTATAAACGAGTGGAACACGACTCTTAACGATAAACTCAAGCAACTCAGGATCCGTTTTCAATGCCCATTAATCGCTACAACAAAGTACACATCATGTATTCTAACAAATGTGCGACACCACAATTTATTGGTTCCGAAATCAACACAATCTATGTTTTAAAACGAGTGGCGTAATATTTAGCCATACTCCCTGCACACATGAAACCAGGCCCACACTTGAGAATGGCTCCACGCAGACTGATTGCCCGGAGGAGACCTTGTTACCTTGCTTAGCAACTTGCCTTGCCGTTTTCATGCTAGGCTTGAAACTCGACCTGCTCAATCTTCACGCCGAACAGCGTGAAGATGTGGACTGTATGCACTACGTTCCCAGTGACCTAATATGGATAATGGCAAGCAGGATCTGCAACATTTAGTAGATGTGGTTGTTGCACACAGTGAACAACTAGTGTTAGAATTAAATTGTAAGAAGACACAGATTATGGTCGTCGCTCAATCAATCATGTGCCATGCCGGAAAGCGTGGGCGGTTATGACTCGCTATTTCACTCGATCACCAGAGTCATGGATCAGCTCAGTGTTCCTGTCTCGTCCATGTCATGTGGCGAAGCCATCCAGGTAGTTTCCTCTCAGTCTTCCTCTTGGTCTGTTCCCTTCGATCTTGCCAGTTGTCACCCTGATACTTCTTGTACTGGTTTTCTTTCTCCAGTCTCTCAGATTTCTTATACTCTTTGTTGATAGCAGTCTCAGTATCAAGTTGTTTCATTTTCAACTGTACCTCCAGTTCTTCTCTCTTACTCTGAGCTGCTATTTCTGCTTTCTTTAATTCTGTTTCTCGTTCCATTTCTGCTTTCTTTAGTTCTGTTTCTTTTTCGATCTCGGCCTTTTTCAGTGCACTATCTAATTCAGCTTGCTTTGTCTTTGCAGCTACTTCAGTCTCGGCCTGCTTTAAGGCTGTTTCTGCCTCTATTTGCTTGGCGGCCCTTTCGGCTGCCCTTTCTTCGCGTTCATTTGCTTTCTCCTGTACTAGTAGGTATTCAGAGTATTTCTTCTCACTCCACTTTGTTAATTCATCACCTGTTAACGTCAATTTTAACCCCATATCGATGAAATCATTCAATGAAGACATGATGGACAATGTCAATGAAATACCAGCCACACAAAATATGTTATAAGTGGTTAGTAATGAACACTTTACAATTGATTTCTATTGACAATACGTGCCTAAAATTGCATCCTTAAAGTAAATGAAAAGAAAAATATACTCAAGTGCCCTGGATGCGGTGAAGAACGGTTGGAAATCGGGCTAGGAACTGTAGGGTCGCTACTTCGAAAACACAAATGACCTCTACGGCAAGGTTTCGGATGGTACGGAAAACCTGCTTTGTTTTGGGGGGAAAATAAATTAGCGTCTATTTGGTGGTGTGTGCCTGCTTGTCACTAAGTGTTGATTAGGTTTGTATGGCGTAGAGTGTAATTGTAGGTCGTAAGTTTGTCTGTCAACAATTTTTTTTTTCAAACCAAGTCACTTTCTTTCCAAGAACTTTCTGCTTCCCACAACTCAATGCACAAAGACAATCTACATGTATCTCAACACTCTACAACATTGATGACACATCACTTACATCAAGATGACATTCAGTAAGGACATAGACATCAAGTTTACAAGATGGCGACAAGGTCACAATGGCGACAAGATCACAATGTCGACAAGGTCAAAACGGTGACAAGTTTCACAAATCACAAATGTTTTACACGCTTACAAGATCAAACAATATGTATGCACTGTACGTTTACAAATGGTCTCTATGTTTAAATAATGTAGTAATAAATCAAAATGAGCCTTCCACGATCACATTTACATGTACTATAAAGTTTGACAAAAATTTCAAAGTTCACAAACTCTAATTTTAAATCGTTAATCACATAAACACGTTCATCTCAAAGCCGGACGATCCCCCACGTCCACACATGTCAGGGTCTTAAACTTGGCTCGCTAACCTAACACATGTGAGACAGTACAAGTACAACGTGATTTGACGTAAGACTCAACGACACACCGTTCAATGGATTTATTCACAGATTAAATACATTACGATGATCACAACAATATATACATGATACTTAAATACACTTACATCCACAATACAGCTCACAAGTCTAACTCTCTAGATGTCCAGACACTCGACTTTCAAGCACAGAAAACCACACAACGCCTTTCTCTCATCATACGTCTGTCCGAGTCGAAGTCCCAGAGCTGTCTCCCGCTAGTTAGCAACTTGCCTCCCGCCGCAGGTGGCTTCACGAGGCATGCGTGCGTCTAGCGTCGTCCTGGCCTGACCGCTGGTCGTTCGTCAGCCAGCAATCTTGCAGGCCGGTAACTACTACTCGCCTGGCGGCGTAACGAAGTTGCTGCATCCCTGCTGGGAGCTAAGTCGCCTGGCGGGCGTAACGATGTCACTGCATCACTGTACCCTTTCTGGACTCTGACAATTGACTACTTATATGAATTCAATGAGAGGATCCCCGACAGGTACCTGGCGACGCCGGCCGGGTCGTCAAATAGTATAATATATATATATATATATATATATATATATATATATATATATATATATATATATATATATATATATATATATATATATATATATATATATATATACTAGCTGACCCGGCCCGGCTTCGCCCAGGCCCTGGCGGGGATCTATCTATCTATCTATCTATCTATCTATTTATCTATCTATCTATCTATCTATCTATCTATCCGTCTGTCTGTCTGTCTGTTTGACGCGGCCCGGCTTCGCCCAGCCCCTGGAGGGGAGCATTTCATTTAATTCATATAAGTAGTCATATAAGCTCCCGTTCCTCGTTCCCGACTAGCTGTCTGTCTGTCTGTCTGTCTGTCTGTCTGTCTGTCTGTCTGTCTGTCTGACCCGGCCCGGCTTCGCCCAGACCCTGGTGGGGAGCATCTCATTTAATTCATATAAGTAGTCATATAAGCTCCCGTTCCCGTTCCCGACTATCTGTCTATCTGTCTATCTATCTATCTGTCTATCTATCTATCTATCTATCTATCTATATATCTATCTATCTATATATCTATCTATCTATCTATGTTCGGCCCGTTCCCGTTAAAAATATAGATAGAATAGAAGAATAGATAGATTGATAGTCGAAAATATGATTGGAAGAGATCTATCTACAGTAAACTTACCAAGATATCACGAACAGCCAATAAATGGTGGGCGGTGGGTTGACTGCAGAGTACTGCAAACGATATGCAACTAACTTTCTCTCACAAAAAATTACTTTTTTTTTTTTAAACGAACGAAAATCTTTATTTTCAAAGGGTTAAGAATTGGGCACGCAGGCCCGTCCTACATTCTGCCCTTCTTCTCTATTTCCTTCATACATTCTTTCATTCAACATCTCTTATGAAGCAATTCTTTGACAACAAAAGAACAATAAGCATTAAAATGCATGAAAAGTAACTCTTTGAGGAAATGTTTAACATGGGCGGGCATCATAAATACCCAACGTGGGTGTAACGCGCCATACATATGAGAATGTTAAAAAAAAAAAAAAATTAATGTGCTGTTGAAGAAAAATAAAAAGATGAGTTAGTTCCAATTCCAATTCCAATTCTCCAACAACAAAAAATTCCAAATTCGGTCTCGTCTAACCTGCTTCGTCAGCGGTGGTTGTTGTTGAGAGCCGTAGTTGTGTGGATTGTTAGTCCTAATTCCTACTGGTTTTATTGGTTCCGGTCTGTTCGTCGGATAGATTTGTTTTGTGCTGGTCCTGGTAAAGACCGGTCCTTGGTTGGGCCTACTGGGGCCCGCATTCTCTCGTTTGTTGGCTTCTTTTCTCTGTTAGCACTGCTACGTGCTTGTCGCTTCTTGTGTTATTCTCATCGGGGCTAGTCCCGGTCATGTCCAGTCCTCATAAGGACTCGATGTAGGTAAGGGCAGAGCATTCAAGTGCAAGTCTCAAGTTGTCCCCCTGATCAGCGGCCCGAACTCCTTTACGTTTGTGATTTGGCGTTTTTCTTCATCGCGTGTGGGTGTGGTGTGGCAGCAAGATGACTGGGTCTCCCTGTCCTCCCAGCTCAGGTGCTCTACCGGAAGAGCCAACCCACCTTCCTGCCATTCACCCCGCCAGTTTTTTTTTTTTTTTTGTTTTTTTTTTATTAAATTACGTACATAGATTTATTTTTTTTAATATAAAAACATGCATAAATACAAACAAACACACATATACATATACACAGTGTAGGGAGGTTATACGGTCTTCAATGTTCTTCATAGGAACTGTCTGACCAGTCGCTGTGTTTCCAGGTTGCTGTTTATGTGCAGGCACTCCGTCATTGTCATTGGGTTCCCAGTTTTGACGAAGTGCTCTCTCAGGTCCCTTCGCTCTCTATTGTACTTGTCGCATACTAGTAAGTAGTGTTCGATGGTGTTGTTTTCTCGGCAC
>OY992878.1:76776876-76814376 GCA_963921405.1 Cepaea hortensis
AACGTAAAATTGCTTAGAACATCAACATGGAGGTTTGATTGATCGCAACGTCTTGCAAAGGATATGCCACACATACGCGCGCACACACACACGCATACACGCACGCACACATTGCCACAGAATCTGTAGACTTAAATAAAATGACACTATAAATATAATTCATTAGTAGCACATCCAGAAACTCGCCCGTGTATAGCCGGGGCACATGTATAGCTGAGGCCCATGTGTAGCCGGGACCCATGTGTAGCCGGGGCCCATGTGCAGCTGGGACCCATGTTTAACGGGGCCCATGTGTAGCCGGGGCCTATGTGTAGCTGGAGCCCAAGTGTAGATGGGCCCATGTGTAGCCAGGGCTCATGTATAGCCGAGGCCATGTATAGCCGGGGCCCATTAATAGCTGGGGCCCATGTGTAGCCGGGGCCCATTAATAGCCGGGGCCCATGTGTAGCCAGGGCCAATGAATAGCCGGGGCCCATGTTTAGCCGGGGCCCATATGTAGCCGGGACCCATTGAACATTTCTTGTCAATAATACCATTTCTTTGAACATTTATCTCTTCCATTCTTATGTTATTGCTCTATTTTATAACAACAATCTTGTATATATTGGTTTTTGTCCTTTCTTGTGTTCTTTCTTATTTCTCGTGTTAAAGATTTATACTTCAGCCTAATGTTATCGGTTTCTCCTTTCTGCTTCAATTCCCTTCGTTGATTTATTAATTATAACGTGCATGGTGTAACCCAGTGGTTCTCAACCGGTGGGGAATTCCGCCCCCCCCCCCCAAGGGGGAATTTTAGGGTTTACATGGGGGTATTTAAGATTATTTCAAGATCGCGTTAATACAAAAACCGATTACTTGATATTGTTTTTCCCTTCATACTCTACGGTTCTGTACGTACAATGACGTCTCACCCTTCTAAAATGCATTTTATAAAGTAAGTAGACCCACAAATCCCGTTTTATGTGGACGTCTAGACTTGTTTTAGTTATGTGCTATTAAATTTAGCTTCCATTATTACGTATACTGTATAAAAAAAGGGGGGAGGGTATTTTTAGGTAGGAAATACGAAAGGGGGTAATGACGTTCTGAAAATATGTTGAAAGGGGGGGGGGGCCACGGGCCAAATTTTTAGGTAGGAAATATGAAAGGGGGGGGGGGATGACGTTATGAAATTATGGTGAAGGGAGGCACGGGCCAAAAAAGGTTGAGAACCACTGGTGTAACCCATGGCCTATGTTGCTTAGTCCTGGTCGGAATTAAATCTTTGGCTGCTGTTATCAAGATATCTCTAGCTTGTCCCGGGCATATACCCTCCACTGTTGATTGTTCTCTAGAAACTTTCATCACGTTTCAAGTGACCAAAATATTTCAAGTTTCTTTGTTTTATCGTCTTTAGTGGCCAACCTTCTTCAGTATTCAGATCTTGGCATATGGATGCATTTGTTCTTTTCTATATCTAAGATATTCTTAGAACCCGTCTATAACATTTATATTCAAAGGCATGTACTTGTTAAGTAGGCGTTCAGGTCTCACAGGCGTATGCTGCAATGGGAAAGATGCATGCTCTTAAAAAGCTAAGCTGACTGTGACATTGATAAATAAAACAACAACATCAGTTACCGTCAGTTCCGGATAGAAGAATGAGCTGGCCGGGTGGTCGGGGAAAGATGATGAAATGCTTGAGATGGACATCTGTGGAGTGTTTGGCCAGTTGGGAGCAGTGAAAGTCAAGCCTTGATCAGTTCCAGCATCAAATGGGCTGAGATCAACGTGGATTTTGTTCTTCCAGCGTCCGTGAGCACAGAGGTCCAAACTGTTGACTCCCAGAAACCAGTCCGGGCTGGGGATGATCTTCATCATAAAAGACAACTGGAAAAAACACACACATGTGTAAATAAACATGTCTTATCATATCTCACCCGTTTGTTATATTAACATATTTCTTTTACACCGGTGACATGAAAAGAATAATATGAATCATCTGGAGGTCAGCGTGGCCGAATGGATAAGAACGTGCGTTATTAAACATCCGGTGTGCTGATGCCGAGGTTCGGGTTCAACCCCTACACCGGTCAGTTTGACTAAAATGTTGACTTCTCGTCCTTGACTTGATGACGTAAATTACAAGTACCTCAGAAAGTCTGATGGTAAGGGACTTTGGTAATAGGGAATAGGTAATACGTATAATCAGTCCAGCGCACTCACTAGTAGTAACACACGCGTGATCTACGCTGGAGTTTAAATCTAGCGAAAGCTAAAACACACAACAAATCTGTTGTTTACTATAATTTGTTAGTAGTGTCTAGTCGAAGTACACTTGTTCCTGTAGCGAAGCACTGTCGTCATTTGGAGGTGATAGGTTCGAATCCCAGTCGATAAATATAGCTTTCAAATTTTATGTTGTCTATTGCGTCCTCTAGTCTCTAATTCTGACCACTACTTCTAGGAGCGTCAAACAATACGTGTGTATTTATTTAGTAACTGTAATTTGTTAGCCTAAGGTTTCCATGAAAGTAAAGGTGATCATATGTTGTTGATAATGGTGTTATGTTTGTAATCGATTCAGCGATCTCGACCTCTTGACTCTTGGCTCATTGCCATGTAGAGATGCATGCACGTGAGCATCACATGGTATATAATGCCGAGGATCTACGGATTCCCTACTCACCCCAGAGATCGCTAGAAATGGCTTGTGTTATTTTGTAAATGTTTGCGTGTCCTTTGCAGGATGTTGCAATCAGTCCCTGGTGGTTTTACTAAACAATTATACGCCCAGTAATTTGCCTGTGCTATCTGAACGAGAAGTCAACGTATAAGTCCAACATGAGGCAGCCGTGGGGGTTGAACCGCCTGTCTCGCCATCAGCGCGTCGGTCGGAAGTTTAAAGGCGAGCCCTGTTACCCTCACGAACATGTCGGCGTCCCCCGTTTTCTTTTAGCCCAGGGTTTCTATCTCCTGTAGGAAAGATCTAATGGAAGAGATTAGCGTGGAAAAATGGATATTAGCTCTCATTGTAAAACGTCACGTTGCTGAGGCGAGGTAGTGGGTCCCAACACCGATCAGTTGGACTAAAACGCTGATTTCTTCTCCTCGACTTGGGGACGTAAATTACAAGTACCTCAGAATAGGAAAGGGTCTTCACATAACCATGAAAGTCAAATCCCTTGCTATGGGTGTAACTGTGCATACAAACGCTTCTTTCTTACGCAACGTAACAGGGCCTTTCATTGCATGATTCATGCTGGAATAACGCAGACCGTCTTTCTTCTTCCGATTTACCGTTAGTTAATATCTCTCTCTCTCTCTCTCTCTCTCTCTCTCTCTCTCTCTCTCTCTCTCTCTCTCTCTCTCTCTCTCTCTCTCTCTCTCTCTCTCTCTCTCTCTCTCTCTCAACAGGCCTTACTGCGCTATTGCTCTGTAAGCATTGTGATACTCATTTCTTAGTTACACAACTAGGCATGTTGGTTTTGGGTCAACGTGGTGATGTGGCCGCGTAAGCAGATGTTTCTTGTTTAGTGCTGAATTAAATAGTTTAACGTAACTTTTATTATTATAAAGAATGATTTACTTTAGCATAATATTTTAATGGTCATGTGCCAACTGTTTCTTTGAACTTCCAGAACTAAGACACTTCTGATCTCGTTTCACTCATAGCCTTAGATTTCCAATGAAATAAATCACAGCCACTTTAACACCGGATAACATGTGCTAAAGTTACTTGCATAACTTTTATACAGTAGGCTGCTGTCAACCCCAGCATTTATTAGCTGTTTGAGTTTTAGTAGGCAATGTTATCCCCAGTTATTTGTCAATGCTTTCTGAACATTCGACTCTCATACCACAAAAATCAACGCAAAGTGATCTGCTCCCAAATTGCCCGCGGCTGATTTTGAACCCTGGACTCTGTAAGTCGGGGAATTGTGAAACCGTGTTCGCTAAATCCCGAGGGAGAGACCGGGATCTAACAGCCCGAACGTAGACACGTGACATTGTAGAGACCTTGGGCATGAGGGTGTATGAGGCAGGGGAAATGGCCAGAAATAGAGAAGCTTTTCGGCTCACCATCTGACAGCAATGTTCCGTAAAGGACCCGCTACTCGAGAAAGGTCATTAATCCTTAAGCCTATCCAACCCCAGCTTCTTTTTCTCATCTCTTGGTTCACTGGCATTGTTTTAGAACTCTCCATGAACTCTACTTTGATGATTCTGTCATACCATTTTATTCCCGCTATTCAGTACAGGGCCAGTGAATGTTTGTAGTTTACTTGTAATGCTGTTGTTCTCCGTGTTTCTGATTCACACAGTAGTACCGATTTAACATTGGAGTTAAGCATTCTAAGCTTGGTGCTAAGTTTCATTTACTTTGACTTCCACACATTTCCTATTGCTATCAAAGCTCCTCTTGCCTTTTTTTAATTCTTATTTTATTATCTCTATCTGTTCCCCCATTTGGGTGCGTGCGTGCGCGCGCGCGCACGTGTGTGTGTGTGTGTGTGTGTGTTCACATTGCTTCCCATATAGATGTATGACTCTGCCTCTTCAAGTGGGGTTTCGCCAAGGGAGATCAGTGCATATACTTGGTTTTCTCATTATGTTGGTCTCACCTTACATAATTTTTATACCTAATTGTTGTGACATCTCTTCAAACGTGATTAGCTCTCACCCCTCCCTGGTGTTCTAGGCTGCTGACACTATCAAAGCGCCAGTTTTAAAGATTGGTGAGCATACAGAATGCTGCCATACGGGTACGAGTAGTCCTGGGATGCTAAAAGGACACACCAATTATATGCATGAGGCATATCCTGGCACTACCAACAACGACGGATAGGCATAGGGTCCTTCAGGCCAAATGGTACCTGAGAGTTGCTGCAGATAGGGATCACCCCCTGCACGAAGCCATAGATATGGTCAAGGGTCATAGACTAAGACGAGGCAGGTCCTGGATGGCACAGGCAGAAATATATTTACGTCATTGAGTGTGATCTGGAAACCATCAATCGTGAAAAAGAGTGGGTTGAAGTTCCGGAAATTATGATGGACTGGCACAATGTAATAGTAACACTGGGTTGTGAGTGCAGAAAATGGGCAGCGGGCTGCACAGAGCTTGAAGTGCAACAGCTGATCCAGAGTAACACACATCAAGGTGACATAGTAATCAACACCAATGGGTCAGTGGTGAGAAACAGGCGTAGTGGTTGGGGTTTTATTGCAACGGCTAATGGACGAGTCTTGAAAAAGGAGATTCTGGCATATGAGACTACGACCTCCAGCATGAGTATGAAGGTGGAAGCAGTAACAGCGGCATTTCGTTGATTAGAGGAGAATACATTGTATTCATTGCGGATTCAAAGAGTGTGCTTAGAAAGGTGGAGAAAGGAATGTTTCGCGTGGAATGGCTATCGTCGCTTCAGAGGTCATATATTGTGAGCATTGTACGGATATTTTGCCTTGGCCATGCGGGGATGCGGGGGAATGGATAGGCTGATAGGTTGGCAGGGCAATGCACCTCTTAGTGGTAGATTGCCTATGGAAAAGGTGGAGGTGGCCATGCGTTTGTGGGACCAGGTGGAGAGGGGGGGGGGCAGATTGAGAACCCGTATGTGGAAAGAGTGAGATTGCGGGGGATCGATAGAGGTTCTGGAAAAATCTCAAAACTGAGAGGGAAGACCAAGAGAACTTTAAATCAGATAACGGTGGGTACGATTAGTAGTATGACTCTTCGCTGGCTGTTGAACGAGGGGACGGAGCACGTATGGGAATGTCCTGAGTGCAGTGATGTCGGTTCTTAACTCAACTCAACTCAACTCAACTCAACTAGATCAGTTCTGTCGATGATGTTCCTCAAAGCCACTGTTTCAATCTGTTCAGCATTATTTCTCTCGGCCTCTGATCTTTCTATAGCAAATAATTTAAATAATAAAAATGTTTAACGTATCAACTGCCGATTAAAATCACGCTGTGGTAGATTCTTTTCTTTTACTTTATCAACCCCAGGTTTGACTATAATTTCAGCACCAGATTGTGAGATGTAAGACATTTTCTCTTGTCATATTAGCAAGTTTTGGTGAGTTAGAACTCGTGTTTGGTTATTGGTCCAATTAAAAGTAGTAGCAAGTGTGAGACAGGCCATCATGGTCTCATACTAGTTGACGGAAAACTCCACGATGCACCTCCATGTGGTGGAGGAGGGACAACACACAGTTGTGCGCAAACGCAGTTCTAAGATCCGAATACCCACCGGTATGAGTGAACAAATCTGCAACTGAGCAGAGCAGGACACTCACTTGTTTTGACAGTCAGACATGACTGTCAAAGGCAGATGTAACATACATCCGGGCGGGTATGAAAAGCGAGAGAAAGCCTCCACAATATCTCCCCAAGTCTTTAAGAATAAAAAGAGATCAGAATTAGTGAACGAGGTTAATTCCTGTCATAGGGACTATCAGGAACTGCAAGTGATACTATCCCGTCATCGAGCGACTGGTGAGAAAACCAGTCTAAGACAATCGAATAGAGGGAAATGCCATCAATATAATTGAACTAGACTACCAAGGATCGAGATTTATGGAGAGACATGAACGTCTACGCCACTTTGTAAGGCACACGATGATGATGATGATGATATATATATATATATATATATATATATATATATATATATATATATATATATATATATATATATATATATATATATATATATATATATATATATATATATATAAGACATATGGTTCTGTCAACGGCTTATGTTAGGCAATGAATTAATATATAATACATGGTGTCCCGACACACAGGGTTAGACGTCAGCCACAAGTGATTTAGAAGCAGACAGCTGTGCGCTGATTTTCACACTGGTATGAGCGTCAGCCGTTCAGAAAACAATGGCAAACCACGAAACGTAAATAGAATCATCAAACAGCCTGGGTTGACTGCACATCAGTCCATTGTCAGATATGATTGAAGACGGTTCCTATTAGTAACAGACAATGGTGGTTAGCTACCAACGACAGTGATAACAGATAGATACCACTTTATCTCCGAAACAGCCTGTAGCATTGTAAAACATTATAACAGGTCCTTTATTGCTACAAAGTTTAGACAGGCTAAACACGATACACGACAAACAACAATGACTCCCTACCCGCGAGCTGTGCCCATCTAACATGACAACCGTGGATGTTTGGCCAACACCCTTGTTTATTGGAGGAGCCACAAAACTGTCCAGGATGTCGTCATAGCCCTGGACAGACTCCATGTCCAGCTGGCTGGCATCGCCTTGTTCCGCGAAGAGCTTTACTCCCAGGGTGGCGTTCACTCCCTCCTCCCACATTTTGTACTCTGGACCATGGGTGCGACCTGAAGAAAAGCACAATAATAATAATAATAATAATAATAATAATAATAATAATAATAATAATAATAATAATAATACCAACATTAACAACAGCAGCAACAAAAACAACAACACATAGTTGGTAAATTATAAAATCAAATAAAAAGGTGCTTTTGATCCTGCGAATAATCAAAACAACACAAACACATGTTATTGCCCTCATGATTTTTGTTTTTGCTGGCTTTGAACTCAAGTGTAGTCCATCCACGCTACTTATAGTAGCACTGGGCTGAATTTTGCGCGTGACTGAGCTTTTCCTATTACCAATGTCTGTCGCCAACAAGTGAACAAACTCCATCTTTACAGGTACTTCTAATTTACGTCCCCAAATCAAGGACGAGAAGTCAACATTCTAGTCCAACTGGTCAGTGTAGGGGTTGAACCTCCTACCTCAGCATCAGCACACCGGAACGAGCGCTCTTATCCATTCAGCCATGCTTATTTCTTTGTCTTTATAAGAACCTTTTTGTTTCATTGTGTATTGTCATGTCCATCTGCAATCACCATCTGTATTATTGAATGACCGTAACTGGAAATGGATAGTCGCTTGTCTGCAGGCCCGGTGATTATGGATACGAGGGGACAATTTACAATTGACCCAGTCTAGCATGGGTGCCAGCAAATGTCTTAGGAACTGGTTTATGGGTTGTTAGCGCAGTTTCAACATACCGTATTCGAGGTTTATGGGTAGTTAGCGCAGTTCCAACATACCGTATTCGAGGTTTATGGGTAGTTAGCGCAGTCCCAACATACCGTATTCGAGGTTTATGGGTAGTTAGCGCAGTTCCAACATACGATATTCGAGGTTTATGGGTAGTTAGCGCAGTCCCAACATACCGTATTCGAGGTTTATGGGTAGTTAGCGCAGTCCCAACATACGATATTCGAGGTTTATGGGTAGTTAGCGCAGTTCCAACATACCGTATTCGAGGTTTATGGGTAGTTAGCGCAGTCCCAACATACCGTATTCGAGGTTTATGGGTAGTTAGCGCAGTTCCAACATATGGTATTCGAGGTTTATGGGTAGTTAGCGCAGTTCCAACATACCGTATTCGAGGTTTATGGGTAGTAAGCAGTTCCAACATATGGTATTCGAGGTTTATGGGTAGTTAGCGCAGTTCCAACATACCGTATTCGAGGTTTATGGGTAGTTAGCGCAGTCCCAACATGTCGTATTCGAGGTCAGCTGCAGGCGATTTGGGAACAGATCGCGCGGCGTTGATTTTCACGGCTTGAGCGTCAGCTGTTCAGAAGAGTGGCACACTTCTGAACGTAATATTGCCGCGTAAAATCACAAACAGACAATACATGCTGGGGTGATTCCGACGTCCTGTAACGGACATACAACTAACATAAACTCTACCTCATGTCTTGTTCTCAGCTATGTACTAGTTAGGCAAGCATATGTGTGAAATGTTAGATAGCTGCTGGCAAATTAGCCCACACGAGTCAAATCTGCTTGTCTATTTGATCTCTGCTCAAGGACACGTTGCGACGCCATTCTGGTGCTCCGAGCAAACTGTAGGTAAAGCAGACGATAGAGTTCTATCCCGTGTTTACTCGGCATAAGCTTTGGTGTTTAGCTTGCCAGCTTAGGAATCCAGGTTGCGAGTACGCATGGGTCAACTGAAATCAGAGGCGGTACGTGAGAATGTTTCTGAAATGTGGCAACAGTACTGCCGTTTCTAGCCTGCTATTATCTGCTGTACATTGAACGCCCTTGGCAGAATCCTTGGCACTGGCAATATTTAAAACTCTTCGTAATTGTATTTGAATAGTAAAGAAAGAAAGAAAAACTCGAAGATAATATCTATGGACAAAATTGCATGCAACTTTACATTCCATCCATCATGTGCCATGCCGATAAGCGTGGGCGGTCATGTTTTGCCATCTCACTCGATCACCAGAGTCGTGGATCAGCTCCGTGTTTATATCTCGACCATGCAACTCGGCCAAGCCATCCAGGTATTTACTTCTCGGTCTTCCCCTTGGTCTCTTCCATTCGATCTTGCCAGTTGTCACCAAGTTCTCCAAGTCATTTCTTCTCATAACATGTCCAAAAAATTTTGACTGTTTACGTCTAATGTCTCTAATCAGTTTACGATCTTCATTTGTTTCTTGAAGGACTTATTCATTGCTTTTTCTGTCTGTCCATGACATTCTTTGCATTTTCCTCAGAAACCACATTTCCACAGCCACCAGCTGTTTTTCAACTTCTCTGCTCATTGTCCACGCTTGACATCCATACAAAATGGCAGGCTCTATGTAGCACTTCAGCACTCTTATCACGTTTCAATTAATATCTTTTTATTGGTCAGTATGTTTTTCACCTTGCAAAAGGCTACCTTCGCAATGGCAATTCTTGTTCTAATTTCTTCAAAGCATCTCCCATCAGATGTTATGACTGTTCCGAGATAACTGTACCGATTCACTTGTTTAAGAATATGCCCATTTACTTGTATACTACATTGTAGTATTTCCTTCTTCCCAGTGACGACCAAAATCTGTCTTCTTACAATTAAATTCTAACCCTCGTTGTTCACTGTGTGTAACAACCGCATCTACTAAATTTTGCAGGTCCTGTTCATTGTCTGCAATCAAGACTGCATCATCTGCACATCTAATGTTATTGATGTATCGTCCCCCAATGTTGATTCCTTCCATATCTTCTATATTTCTGAAAATATTTTCACTGTACAGGGGAAAAAGATGTGGCGACATTACACATCCCTGTCTCACACCTCTCTCAATAGGATGATATCGACCTACTTCATTTTCAATTCTGATGGTAGCTTGTTGTTTCCAATATATGTTGTTTATGAGTCTAAGGTCTTTTCCATCAATTTGTAGATCTTCAAGCATCCTTATCATGTCGACATGTCTCACTTTATCGAAAGCCTTTGTGTAATCAATAAAGCAAAGGTGTAGATCTTTGTTTACTTCTACAGAACGTTCAGTTACTGTTCTCAGTATATACACAGCATTTACTGTACCCTTGCCTTCTACAAACCCACATTGTTATTCTCCTATTTCAGGTTGTATTTTCTTCCCAACTCTTTGCATGATAATTCTTAGCAAAATTTTCATGATGTGACTCATTATACTAATTGTTCGATGTTGATCACATTCCAAGGCTCCTGATTTCTTTGGGACAGAATTACATAATTCATGAGGTATATTTCCAGTATCATATATCGTATTAAGCAGACTGGTAACTTTATCTATTTCATATTCTTCTACAGCATTAATCATTTCTGTATTGATGCTGTCTGAATCGGGGGTCTTGCCAGATTTCATATGGTTAAGAGCATTCTGAACCTCCATCTTCAAAATTGATGGACCTTCATTATTATTTTGGATATTATACTGTTCTTCTCTGTTATCATCATACGTGTTGTTTTTATTTACATAATCTGACCATACATGTAAAATCTGATTTTTTTCTATTATGATTTTTCAATCTTTTGTCTTTAGGCAACCTGCTGATGTTCGTGTTATTTGATTAGTAAGCTCCTGAATTCTTTTGTATTTTCACTGTTGTGTTGTTTTTCAATTTCTTTGCAGTTTTTCTAGAGCCATGCTTCTTTTGACTCCTTACATAATATTCTGACTTTTCTGTCAATTTCTTCATATTTGGCAAGATTATTTTTGTTCTGTCTTCTTGTTGCCATTAGTTGTAAAATTTCTTCAGTCATCCATGTCTTACAACTCACTTTCTTTAATTTTGGAAATGTTTTTTCGGCAGCACAACTGATTGAATTCTTCAACATTTCCCATTGATCATCCACATCTTGAAATATTATCTCTAGATCAGACAATATATCAAATTTGTTCTTTACTTCTATGTTAAAAGTATCTTGTATTTCTTTGTCAGTTTAAAATGTTTAAATTTGCACAAATCTTTTTTAGGGTTTCCTGTTGCATACTTGACTTTCTTTAACTTTACCCTCAATGTGCCTGTAATTAATCTGTGATCACTACAACAGCCTGCATTGTGGACTGTTTTTACGACTTTTAACGCATTTCGAAACCTTCTGCTAATCAGGATGTAATCTATCTGGATTTTAATCCTGCTTTCTGGACCCCTCCATGTCCATAATCTTCTAGGATGCTGTTTAAACCAGGTGTTTCCTAGAATCATTTCTGGTTCTTTTGCTCATTCTACAAGATTGTATCCTCTTTTGTTTCGCTCTCCCAAGCCATGGTTGCCTACACTGTATCCATCGCCTTGATTTCCCACTTTTGCGTTGAAATCACCCATTATAATATTTATTTATGATTTTTTTTTTTACAGTTCTTCAAAGCAGATTCCATGTCATTATAAAATTCCTCTATACTTTCTTCCGGTTTCAAGATGGCGACGGACGGTCGTGTTGTTTTGTGTTCGTTAACTTTTTCGCGTAGGTGATGGATTTATTCATCTCTTGCGTGTAATTGGTGTGCCAGGATGTAAAACCAGGAGTTTCTACTCAAGATCTGCGCGGGTGCTACGGAGTTCGTGCATCGAGCGAAGCCATCCTTGAGTTAATTTTCAGCAGCGTGTGTGGTGGTTTCAGTCTGTGTTTACGTTTTTTATTTATAAACCAACACAGAACTGGCGTCGTTAGCCGCTACACGTTGCGGGATTTGCTGAGGAGGGGATCCGAGCACTTATGGACTGAATGGTTCGATGTGCAATGAGGATGATCTGTCGACTAACTAACTAACTAACTAACTTTCTTCACTGCATTCACGTGTTGGAGCATATATTTGAATGAAATTTATTTTAAAAGGTCTGCCGTTTAATGTTACTAATAGAATTGTCTGACACGGCCCAATATCCTTTAACAGAATGTGATGTTTGCCGATCCAATATAATGGCTACACTTCTTTGCCGTTCTTCTCTCCCAGATTAAATAATCTTACAATCCTCACCTGTCTTGATCCCTGCCCCTTTCCACCTCGTTTCGCACATTCCTAAAATATTAATCTTCTCTCTTTCCATTTCTTATTTGATATGTTCTAACACATTACACTCAACAATAATGAAATTTAAAATATCACAGACCTTTAGTAACTTAGCTCCTTAATTAACTGATTCAGTGAGCTCCCATGTGGATAGAGTTACGATATATCTCCATACTAGGGTCATTGTGTTATTTGTTCATTTGTTTGTGTACCATGTTTGGTCTACACCTACTTTTTGTTTTGCACTGAATTAATTAACAACAATAAGAAATATTCGAACAGCCTACGGCACAGCACCAACAAGCAAATGGAAGTAACATTTTTGAGAACAGGCATTTACCCCTGTGACATTATAGGGAAGCGAATCATGACACATTTCCCAATCAACATAGAAAGAAATCGAGGCTTTGGAACTGAAATGTTACATTAACATTCTGACAGAGGATCAAGAAGAAGAAACATACTGACATTTTACAATATAAGCTGTTGCCCAGGGGGTGGTCACTGTCACACGATGACAGCTACGAGAAGCCACAGGAGAGAGTTGGATGTTAGTGTGTTATTGGATTACCCCGAAAATAACATGACGGCCCACCGAACCAGAGGTTCTACTAGTTTCTAAACGACTCCTCACCCAACGAATATGTGAACATAGATATAAACTAGGAAACTGAATCAGGAAGAGGATCATGTCTAAAAAACAAATATGTTCACCATATCAAACGCCACAAGGCTTTAGAAAGAATAGTAATGTACGGCATGCTTTGTGGAAGATGAGGCAGCGACCCACTAGAACGACAGTGGACAGGGGGCGTTAATGACACCCTAGGCTGGACACAAGGCGTTAAGGACATCTTAGGCTCGACACAGGGCGTTAAGGACACCCTAGGCTGGACACATGACTTTAAAAACACCCTAGGCTGGACACAGTGTGTTAAGGACGCGTAAGACTGGACACAGTATGTTAAGGACATCCTAGGCTGGACACATGACTTTAAGAACACCCTAAGCTGGACACAGTGTGTTAAGGACACGCTAGACTGGATACAGTGTGTTAAGGACATCCTAGGCTGGACACATGACTTTAAGAACACCCTAGACTGGACACATGACTTTAAGAACACCCTAGGCTGGACACAGTGTGTTAAGGACACCCTAGGTTAGACACATTGTGTTAAGGACACCCTAGGCTGGACACAGTGTGTTAAGGACACCCTAGTCTGGACACATGACTTTAAGGACACCCTAGGCTGGACACAGTGTGTTAAGGACACCCTAGGCTGGACAGTGTGTTAATGACACCCTACGCTGGACACAGAGCGTTAAGGACATCCTAGGCTGGACACAGTGCGTTAAGAACCTCCTAGATTGGGTACAGGGCGTTAAGGACCTCCTAGACTTGACACAGGGCGTTAAGAACACCCTAGGCTGGACACATTGTGTTAAGGACACCTAGACTGGACACATGACTTTAAGGACACCATAGACTGGACACAGTGTGTTAAGGACACCCTAGACAGGACACAGCGTGTTAAGGACAACCTAGAAATGACACAGGGCGTTAAGGACACCCTAGACGGGACATAGTGTGTTAAGGACACCCTAGGATGGACACAAGACATTAAGGACATCCTAGGCTGGACACAGGGCGTTAAGGATATGCTAGGCTTTACACAGGGTGTTAAGGACATCCTAGGCTGGACACGGGTATGTTATGGACATCCTAGGCTGGACACGGGGTGTTATGGACATCCTAGGCTGGACACAGGACGTTAAGGACACCCTAGGCTGGACACAGGGTGTTAAGGACATCCTAGGTATGAACATTCATGGCGCTGGGGGAATTGCGAATGATTGAAGGTTTTCCAGCTGGCTCTATGAGAGCGACGTTTTGCTAAGGGAACGGGGCTTGCTACATGATAACAGAATGTCTCTTCCACCCAAGTATTGTATAAGTAAAACACCCTTTCTCTAGAACCCACAATGCAAAAGAAATAGAGGAAAACTTAAACATAAGGAGAAGAGAAATAGAGACAAAGATGAAGAAAATAGGGAGGACATGACATGGAGTAAGCGACAAAAAGCAAAAGATAGGACCTCTTGGCGTGAGTTTCCATTTAAAACATACTCTCTTTGTTGAAGTGTTCGGATATTTGTCCGGGTCTGAAAGTTTATCAGTGTATACAGAATGTGGATTTTTCAAACGTTGTTTGTATAGTGAGCCCTTTTGTTAGATTGCTGAGCCATATGGAACCCGTTTCAGAAGAGTGTTTATATGGAGGCCGGAAGTCTGCTATCACACGTGATCTAGCGGCGGATCTAGTTTAAAAAATGGAAACTGTAATCACATGACAGATGGTGTTGTTGTAGAGAGTGCGAAGGTAAAATTACATAACACAGGCCGCGGCACAAGTTTCAGCTCTTAAAAGTATGGTAAGCATAACTGAACGTATATTGGGTTATTGCTCGTGGGTTATCTAAGTTCAAAGGAGAAGAAAAAACAATAGTAAACTGTAGCATACCATGCATGTCGTAGGAGGCCACTAAGAGGGGTTGGCGTGAGAAGGTTACCTCATCCATGCAGGCTACTTCATCCATGCAGACTACCTCATCCAGGCAAACTACCTCATCCATGCAGGCTACCTAATCCATGCAGGCTACTTCACCAATGCAGAATATCTCATCCATGCAGGCTACATCATCCATATAGGCTACCTCATCGATGCAGGATAACTTACCCATGCAGACTACCTCATCCATGCCGACTATCTCACCCATGCAGGCTACCTCATCCATGCAGGTTACCTCATCCATGCAGGCTACTTCATCCATGCAGGCTACTTCACTCATGCAGGCTACCTCATCCATGCAGGCTACCTAATTCACGCAGGCTACCTAATTCACGCAGGCTACCACATCCATGCAGACAACCTCATCTATGCACGCTACCTCATCCACTCAGACTACCTCACCCATACAATCTACCTCGTCCGTGCAGGTCACCTCATCCACGCAGGCACACTCCATCCTACCACAAACGAGTCTACAAAGGACTTGGTGAGAGTTGGTTGAGCGCCTGTATTCCACCGGGAGATGGAAGGCAATAACATCAGAACAGGACATTAGGCCCGGTCATTTTACGATGAGTTGACCAGTTCTCTTTCATGTTACTTTGTCTGTCCTTGAGAAATCTTTGGTACTAACAAGCAAGGCTTGGTCGTTCATTGTGGACCAAATTGCTACTGAATTACTAGGTGGCAAAGCGTGTGACGAAATTTCAACAGCGGTTTGGATCTTATGTGTTATTAATAAGTTCTTCTTCAGCTGCAGGATTTAGAGCAAATATTTGGGATTACGACGTTCCAGTCTGTCTGTCATCGGATATGTTAATGAAATTGATTGTACCTTCTTTGGTCAAGTAATGGAAAGAGCGGCGATGGAAAAAATCGTGACAATAGCGATTATGACTCTCCACATCTTTCTGCATCTGATATTTTAATGAAATTGATATTGCCTTCTTTGGTCAAGTAATGGAAAGAGAAACATTGGAAAGCATGGTGAAGACTGGGAAGATCAGTGGTAGAGGAGGCAGAGGCAGACTGAGAGAAGCGACTTTGGATGGAATGTGTTTGTGGCATGGGAAAATGTCACAAGTGGAGCTGATCGACAAAACAAAAGACTAAGATATGTGTAGATGCATGGACGTCTACACCAGTTAACAGGGTACATGATCATGTAATAGTTTATATTATTAGTTGATGTCCAGCTGTTTAAACTATTCTGCATGCACCTTTCTATATCTTCCCGTGTTTCTTTGTCTGGTATTTTCTCCAACATAAGACTAATTTCTTCAGCACATTCTTTCTTTTGATATGGCTATACATTTAATGCCTTTTCTTAATGGTTTTGATGAATATTCTAGTAGCGTATGCAGATGTTTTTACCTCTGCGTTTGTTCCTTCTATGTCCACAATATTCTTAGTATTCTTCCTCTTCTATGTCCACGTTATTCTCAATATTCTTCACTGACTACGGTATTCTTACAATTCTTCGCTGTCTATAATATTCTCAAAATTTTTCTCTGCCCACGATATTCTGAACACTTTTCTCCGACCACGATATTCTGAACATTTGTGATTTTCTCAACATTCTTCTCTGACCATAATATTCTTAAAATTCTTCGCTGTCCACAATATTCTCAATATTCTTTTCTGCCTACGATATACTGAACACCTTTCTCTGTCCACGATATATTCAACATTCTTCTATGCCCATGACATTCGCAATGTTTTTCTCTTCGTCTTCCGACGACACATGACAAGATTATGCATTAGACTTTGTTTGTTTGGTGGTTTAACTGAACGGTGCCTTTAACCACACTCCTGTAATGTCCAGAGTTTGTTGAACCAAAAATGAGATTTCCTGGTGTTCACGAAGTCTGTAGAGATATTCATATCTGCTTTGATAGCCTTGATTTGATTGCTGTCAGCACCGGTAGTTTTCTCTATTTTGTTAGGATATTTGCTTCTGTAGCTCCGCCTGTGCTGGCTCCATAGCGAAGGAGTTACGGTCGTACTTCGTTATCCCACAAACCTGCGTTCGAAACACAGCTGTGTGCGATTCATCAGCAGACCTTCTTGCGTTGGCTTTTTACGAAATGGTGTGGGTGGCGGTTGTTCAGAAAGTAATGACAAACTACTGAATGTAAACTTGCCAAAAGATTACAACAGCGAAAAAAAATGCTGGTGTTGACTGCGACGTCCTGCAAAGGATATGCAAGTAACTTTTTGTTTAGTTCTGACTGTATTACTTGGCAACTTCCCCCATCTTGTAGGAGTAATTCCTTCTGTAGATCTGACTATATCACTGTCTCCACAGGCAACTTCCCTCATCTTGTGGGAATGTCTGCTATTATAGCCCCAACGGGATTGCTGCATAAATAGAGCACACATTGCTGGCACCTTACTGTATTGACAGACATCTGTGCTTAAAAAAAAAGGCATAATAACTACAGCGAATGTGACTGATCAGACCAATTTGCTCAGTAAATGTTCGCCCTCAATGGATTCATGTGAACACATGGTCATTTCCACCATCACGCACCATCTCACGTCTCACACGCTCGGTGTGTGACCTATCTACAATAATTACCTCCCTTGTCTTTATTCTATTTCTGATCTTTGCTCTCCATGCAACGCGATCGGTGGCGACTTGCTTCCAGGGTGCAATATCAATGCCTGTATTAATCATGTCCCACTTATACACATTTTTGTATCATAGTATTTTACCCATCTGTAATTCAATAAAATAAAAGAAAAGATGTCCTTCAGTATTTTACTGTCATCCATTCTCCTAATGTGTCATATCCATCCAAGTCTACGAAGACTGAGCACGGGACAAACCGTAAAACAACCCTATCTGTCCAATACTTCAGTATTTGCGATTTTGTCTTGCCACTTAATACCAAGCATTCTTCGCAGACACCACATATGAAAGCTGATTAAACGTTTCGGAGCACAAACTACACGCATCATTAATCATCAGAAATAGTGCGCGTTGGTGTAATCGTTATGACATTACGCTAACAATTGCAGGATCGCTACCATATTCAGCTCTTCATGTTCGCTACGAGAGGGAAAACCCGGCCACCTATTCCTCCGTGCACTCACGCCTACATATTGTAAACGTACTACATGCTTTATATACCCACGACAGATTCCTGCTGTGGGATGTGTTTTTCCTGTCTTTTCTTGATATTTTAAGGGGCGGCCCTCCTGCAAAATGTAACAGACAACAGCACAAACTAACAGATCATGCTAAACGTACTGGTGTCAGCGTAAACAAGCGCAGCATGCTAAATATACTGGCATCAGCATAATCTCTTCACCAGATCATGCTAAATGTACTGGAATCAACATACTCTCTTCACTAGATCATGCTAAATGTATCAGCGTCGGCATAAACTAAAGGATCATGCTAAATGTACTGGAGTCAACATAAACTAACGGATCATACTAAATGTACTGGAATCAGCATAAATTCTTCACCAGATCATACTAAATGTACTGGTATAAGCATAAACTCTTCACGGGATAATGGTAAACATAACTGGCATCAGCATAAATGTTTCACCAGATCATGCTAAATGTACTTGCGTCAGCATATATTCTTCACAGGATCATGCTAAATGTCCTAGCACCAGCAGAAACTCTTCACCGGATTATGCTAAATGCACTAGCATCAGCATAAACTCTTTACCGGATGATGCTAAACGTACTGGCATCAGCATAAACTCTTCACCGGATGATGCTAAATGCACTGGCATCAGCATAAACTCTTCACCGGATGATGCTAAATGCACTGGCACCAGCATAAACTCTTCACCGGATGATGCTAAATGCACTGGCATCAGCATAAACTCTTCACCGGATGATGCTAAATGCACTGGCACCAGCATAAACTCTTCACCGGATGATGCTAAACGTACTGGCATCAGCATAAACTCTTCACCGGATGATGCTAAATGAGTGGTCTCGAGGTATGGTTTCCGCCTCGAGTGCTGGAGGTCCCGGGTTCAGACCCCGGTGAGGACCGGGATTAATTTAAAAAATCCACCTGGACTTCCAGTAATAAAGTTTCCCCTGATCTCTGGGTAGTGAGATCGGACGCCCGTATGTATTGTTGCGCACGTAAAAAATCCCTTGGCAGTTGGAAATCGAAAAAGAGTAGCCTAACGGCGCTGCCCGGGCAAAATTTCGAGTTAAAAATCTACCCAAAGTATTTCAGGATCCTCGCGATGCAACGGAGTTCGTGCATTGAGCTGAGTTTCTTCAGACTCAGGTTTGAGTTAGGAGGAAAACGGAGCACTTATGGGTTAAACCGTGTGCCGTGATGTTGATCCAACGACTAAACTAAACTAAACTAAACTGGCATCAGCATAAACTCTTCACCGGATGATGCTAAACGTACTGGCACCCGCATACATTCTTCACCGGATGATTCTAAATGTACTGGCATCAGCATAAACTCTTCACCGGATGTTGCTAAATGCACTTGCATCAGCATAAACTCTTCACCGGATAATTCTAAATGTACTGGCATCAGCATAAACTCTTCACCGGTGGATGCTAAACGTACTGGCTTAGGCACACTCTTTTACTGGAAAATGTAAAACAAATGTTTTCCCAGCTTTTCACTGGAGTCTGTGGATTTTAAAAGAAGGGACGAGGAAAGTGAAAAGGACGTAACAAGGTAGGCAAAGAAAGATGACAGGGACGGTCGCATGTGTGCACGCGGGAGCAGATGTTTACACAGACGGCAACTGTCTGTCATGTATCTATGTCGGCGCGCACTGGCTGCGCATCTTGTCTGATCAAACGCTCTGTCGTCACTTGTGCCGGGGAAATGCAGTACATGCTAATCCAGGGCGCTGTGGTTAGGTAAATGTAAACGAACCGCTAGGCAGGGTGGTTGAATAAATATTTGTAAATAAGACCTCACGGTCTTATATATTTGACATGGAATGCAAACAAACACACTCACACGAGTATCTACACACACATAGACACAGATACGCATACACATTATTTTCACATAGATTCACAGTCATATCCACTCATGTGCTATCGCATACTCACTCAGTGCTATGAATTCGGTATTGGTTGGGTAAAGTAGAGGTCCGTTGACGCGCCCCAGGCACACAGGGCACCAGGCGCTAGATCCAGACTTTGTTATGGGCCACATGACACTCAGCTGCAGATGTGGTCGGTGTCACGCCCGTCGTCTTTACTTCCCAAGATATTTCCTGGTACCCATTTTAAGCTGGGGGGGGGGGGGCACCTGGGATCCCAAGTCAATTAAAAAAAAAAATTCGAAACCGCCCTGGTGAGAATCGAACCCAAGACCACCGGTACGACAGGTGAGCGTCTGGGAGTCTCCTTGGCGAAGTTGTCAAGCCGTCTGCCTCTGGCTCCAAAGGTTGTGATTTCGATTCCGGACCCCGTCCTTCGGTTCACGAGTGCATTATGTTCGGAGACTCCTGGAGATCGTCGCCGGAGCTACGGAGTTCGTCGTGCTTTATGCGACATTTTCGGCAGCCCGCTTTGCGGAAAGAGACTGAGCCATATGGGATAAAAACCAGCTGCAATGAAATCGACCTTGTCGACTTTTAAGCGACTGTTTTAAGGCAGGCGAGCGTCTAGCCACTACGCTACCGAGGTTAATAGCTGGGACAGAGCTCTGTTCTTCTTCTCAGGGCGAGGCATCATGTCGTCGTCATCTACTGCCTTATAGTGCCTTGCGGTGTAGGGCAGGGAAAATGGGTGGGGTGGAGGGGGGATCTTGAGCCTGGGGAATTAAGGCCTGCTGGGTAATCCAGTCGCCGCGAACTGTGCAGTTTAGGATTTCCTTTTTTCCCCCGACAGAAAAAAAGTATCCACAGCTGACCGAGGATTCGAACCCGGGTATTTAATTTGAAGCCCCCTCGTACGTCCCCAAGTCAAGGACGAGAAGTCAACGCTTTAGTTCAACTGACCGGTGTATGGGGTTGAACCAGCTACCTCTGCATCAGCACAACGGGTGTTTTATCAATTTGGTTATGCACACCTCCCCAGATTGAATAAACACATGTGTATGCATCGTGTCTGGGTCACACTGTGCAGGTAAAATGTTGAACGTATGTTACAGGACGTGCCCGGAGTGCACAGCCAGCTACCGAAGATATGCTGCCCCAGTGAATCGATACTACACTTCATGCTGTTGGAATTAACAGAGGAACTATACAAACATGGCCGAGTTCATTAGGGGATTTTGCAATGGCGGTGTAATAATTAAAGCAGACAATCGCAAGAAGACAAGGAAGAAGAAGAAGAAGAAGAAGAAGAAGAAGAAGAAGAAGAAGAAGAAGAAGAAGAAGAAGAAGAAGAAGAAATGAAGAAGAAGAAGAAGAAGAAGAAGAAGAAGAAGAAGAAGAAGAAGAAGAAGAAGAAGGAGAAGAAGAAAATGGTGGTTGCTTCTTTACAAATGCGGTAGAATACCAGTGGAAGAAATTAGCTGTCAGAGAACTCATAAAGTTCAGTAAAGATTCCTTTTTCATATCATGAGACTCTTTGGGTATACGGTTATATACCAAATGCCACCTGATGAGTGATCTCGCCTGTCTCCTTTAACTTCCAGAACATCACCTGGCACCCATTTCACGCTGGGTGGAGCTGGGATTCCCGGTCAGTGTAAAAACACCCCTGCCTCTAGGGGATTCGAACACACGACCAGAGCGCGGCAGAAAGTGTGATACAAACTGCGATATGGCGGCTCCCATGATTTAACACACACAACAATTAGCTGCATATCCTTTATATGACGTCTGCCGTCAACACCAGCAATTTTTTTTTTTTTTTTTTGCTATTGTTGATGTCTTGGCAAGTTTACGTTCATTAGTTTGCCATTGCTGTCTGAACGACCGACACCCATACAATTTACGTAAACAAAACAAACAAAAAAAAGCGCTACGCGGTCTGCTGCCAAATCACTCTCAGCTGGGTTTCGAACGCGGGTATACGGTACCACGAACCGCGCTTGTAAGTCCGTCGCCACGGATACAAGCAGCACCAAATTCATCACAATATCAGATGACTGAGTAGTCTAGACTGCTCCAGACCCCGCACTTAGACAACAAAAATACGAGTGGCTTTCAAATGAAAACCTTAAAAGTGTGATAACAATTACAATAACTACACGATTGTCTGGTAACCGGTTAATATTGTTGTTAAGTATGTCAAGAGTTTCAGCACGTGACATCGTGGTGCAGACGAAGACGGTGACGCATTACAGACAGCTTAAAGATGGCCGCCACATTTATGACATGCACTAAAGAGGCGCAGAGCTCTGTTATCCGTCTTTTTTCTACTGGAATCCAAGAACTTTATCGACGCTGGAGAACTTGCATTGAACGCAGTGGTGATTACATCGAAAAATGATAAATTTTTTCTTTACATTTTGAGAAAATACTAAATGACACACACACACACACACACACACACGCGCGCGCGAGCGCACACGCACACACACATGCGCGCGCACGCACACGCACGCGCACGCGCACGCACACACGCACACACACACACACAGCAAGAGAAGCCCGTGGATGCTGTTGGTTTGTCGGGACTGCTGTCTGTATATTCACTGGCACAGGAAATGAGCATTATGTGGGGTGACCCTTCGCCGTGAAGTTGGAACCGCGACTAACTAACGACTAACTAATTTGAATCCCCCTCGTATGACATCTCCACCATTGATTTACATGTTGTTCAGTAAAACATACTCTTCGCTGGCTGTTGAACGAAGGGACGGAGAGGGTATGGGATTGTCCTAAATGCATTGATGTCGCTTCTTAGCTCAACTCAACCCAACAGCTCAATTCAACATCTCAACTCAGTCAAACATTTAGTAATCAGTGCATGGACAGCAGAGAATGTGTGTGTGTTCACATGAAACAGTGAAAACAGTTTGCGTGGCTTGAATCGTGTTATAAAGTGAATTCGTGTTGTAACGGATCGCGTTAACATGTGCTTGCTGCTACAACACCTCATTTTACACATTAATTTGAAGGCTCCTGCAAGCTCGGAGGCGCATCATCATCATCAAGTGCCGTGCCGGCTGGCGTAGGCGTTCATGGCTCTCCATAGATCTCGGTCTTTGGTTTTGTGGATCAACTCTGGTGCTGATATTCCTCCATGCCACCGTCTCAATCCATCCAGCATCACTTCTCTTGGTCTACCTCTGCCTCTCTTCCCCTCGATCTTTCCAGTTGTTACGATGTTCTCCAATGCCTCTCTTCTCATCACGTGACCGAAGAAAGATGTTTGTCTCTGTCTTATTGTTGTATATAATGTTCTAGTTTCATTAGCCTGTTTCAGGCAGTCGTCGTTAGTTACTCTGGCAGTCCAAGGAATTCGCAACATTCGTCTCAGGAACCACATCTCTGTTGCTTCTAATTTCTTCTTAATTTGTTCATTTACGTTCCAAGATTCACTGCCATACAGCAAAACTGGTTCTACATAGCATTTCAGCACTCTCTTTCTTACATTCAGTGATAGTGACTTATTGCATAAGATACTCTTCATTTTCGGAGGCGCAGCGTTCTGTTATCCGTTGTTTTTTTTTTTTTTTTTTTTCAAATGAAAACCTTAAAAGTGTGATTTTTTTTTTTTGCGTATCCTTTACAGGACATCGCTGTCAACACCAGCATCTTTCAGCTGTATGTTGATTTCTTGGCAAGATTACGCTCAGTAGTTTGCCATTCCTTTCTGAGCGGCCGGCTCACATACCCCGTAAGTTACCGATGCGATTCGAACCACTGCTGATTCTCACCGTCATCACGTTACCGACGACAGTATACGAGATTACGAAGAAAAGTCATAACCTCTAAGCCACGAAGCCGGCAAAGGTAAACCACTGAACGTAAAATTGCCAAAACATCAACAACAGCAAAAAAAAAAAAATGCTAGTGGTGACTGCAAACGTCCTATAAAGGATATGAAACTAACTTTTTTTTAAAAACTTAGTGGCCCCAAGGGGTTCCCCAAATGATATTTATGTATAATAAAAAATATTAATATGGCACGATAAACCTAATACTCATCATGGTCTGAAAGGGATCATTGACTTAATTGGGTATATGGTGCTAACAGTATATGTTTTAATATACAAACGCTACTCCATGGGGATGTGCTCACTATCACGCCGGTCGCCTGTAACTTCCAGAACGTTTTGTGGTAGCCATGTTACACTTGGTGGAGCTGGGAGACCGTCTTGCGTTGGTTGTTTACGAAATGGTAAGGGTGCCGGTCGTTCAGAAAGCAGTGGCAAAGTACTGAACGTAAACTTGCCAAGATATCACAATCAGAAAAAAATGCATGTGTTCACTGCAACGTCCGGTAAAGGATACGCAAGTAACTTTTGTTTTAGTCTGCTATTGCTTTCTGAACGAGAAGTCAACATTTAAGGCCAGATGATAAATATCTGAATTCATTCAGTTGAAAGCAATGTGTTCTGAGACTGCCAAGCCGAGGGTTATGTAATCAATGAATAGTTCCCAGATTTGTATAGATCAATTGGTACTCTGTGTGTGGAGGAGTCGGTCTCGCTCAAGTCGCCTGTACTCGCCACGCGTATACACTACTGTGGCTCCCGGGGTATATGGTGTTAACCCTATATGTTTAGTTCGATCAGCACTCGAAAGATGTCGGCTCGGTGGCAAAGGGGTTACGGACGCAGTTCGTAATCCTGCATACTCGCATTCGAAACACAGCTGCGCGCGATTTGGCAGCAGACAGCGTTGCGTCGGTTTTTTACGAAATTGTATGGGTGCGGGTCGTTCAGAAAGCAACGGCAAACTACTGAACGTAAACTTGCCAAGAGATCACAAACAGCAAAAAATGCTGGTGTTGACTGCGACGTCCGGTAAAGAATGTGCAGCTAACTAACTCGAAAGGTGCTGCAGTCAATATCAATGTAAGAGAAGTAGAACATTGTAAATTGTACTCACCCACAAGAACTGACCACTGCGCGTGAGGTCTGTATGTTGGAAACATCTTTGGGAACGCTTGCTTCGACCAAAATGTCTCAACTGTCAGTCGGTATCGCACTAGAGAGTTTGGTCGGCAGTTCACATGATTCCTCTTGGATCTTTTGAGGACTTTCTGAGGACGCTTTGCTCCATCAACAAGCACGGTGATGAGAAACAATAGGAAAACTATTCGAATGAAATCCATGATTCAGACAACGCAATAACAATTGTTAGTTTCTTACAGAAATATTTAATGTTTGGATCAGTAACACAAACAACCACGCCTGGATATATGTTGAAATGTTATTTATCACGAATCTTAATATCGCGTCACTGAACTCTTCAAAGCAAGTCTACGCACGCAAGAAAGTCAAAAAAACGTGACTTCCATGTGTTGCAGTTAAACATTGTAGTATTTGTAGTAGTGTGGTACATGGAGTTATGTACAAGCTCCGTGCAGTATGCTTGGCATACCGCGTTGTTTTCTGAATATAAGCAGTTTTGCAGGTTCTAGATCAAAGACCACTAAACCAAGCCATCTTTATATTTGCGCGGGATTTCAGGTATCGACCTTTGGGGCACGTAATCTCATTGGCTGCAGGTGTTTCTTGGCACAGTTAACAGGGGTACGGGTACGCAGTTCCCTTCTCATCTGTTTGTCTTTAACTGTAGTAGACATGTCTGCTCTTTATTCCCTTCCGTTCCACTTTCTACTCTTGTCAGGTGGGCATTTTTTATTTAATTACACTTGTTTGTTTCAAACAACCATACGTTTTCTTCCTTCAGTAGTGAAAGAAAACTACTTAAAAAACAAAAAACAAAAACAAATGAAGTCATCCGGTTTCTGTAGTGTTTGTGATTTCCATAGACTTCTTAGCTTTTAGTTTTCCTATGCAAAATACTTTAACATAACTAACTGTTCACATAGCCTTTTGCGTTTAATTGACGATTGATCTCGTATGGTTAATTGTTACCATAAAGGTTAAATATAATGTTACCGTAAAGTTTCAACATTTTTTACTTTAAGGATTTAACATATTGTTTCTGTAACTTTTTCAACATATTGTTTTTGTATTGTTTCAACATATTGTTTTTGTAAAGTTTCAACATATTGTTTCTATAAAGTTTCAACATACTGTTTCTGTACTGTTTCAACATTTGTTTTCGTAAGTATTAAATATATTGTTTCTGTAAAGTCTTAACATACTGTTTTTGTAAAGTTTTAACATATTGTTTCTATTGAGTTTCAACATACTGTTTTTATACTCTTTCAACATACTGTTTCTGTACTGTTTCAACATTTGTTATCGTAAGGATTCAACATATTGTTTCTGTAAAGTTTCAACATATTGTTTCTATAAAGTTTCAACATTTGTTGTCGTAAGGATTTAGCATATTGTTTCTGTAATATTTCAACATTTGTTATCGTAAGGATTCAACATATTGTGTCTGTACTGTGTCAACATTTGTTATTGTAAGGATTTAACATATTGTTTCTGTACCGTTTCAACATTTGTTATAGTAAGGATTCAACATATTATGTCTTTACGGTTTCAACATTTGTTATCGTAAGGATTCAACATATAGTTTCTGTACTGTTTCAACTTTTGTTATCGTAAGGATTCAACATATAGTTTCTGTACTGTTTCAACATTTGTTATCGTAAGGATTCAACATATTGTTTATGTACTGTTTCAACATTTGTTATCGTAAGGATTCAACATATTGTGTATGTACTGTGTCAACATTTGTTATTGTAAGGATTTAACATATTGTTTCTGTACCGTTTCAACATTTGTTATAGTAAGGATTCAACATATTATGTCTTTACGGTTTCAACATTTGTTATTGTAAGGATTCAACGTATAGTTTCTGTACTGTTTCAACTTTTGTTATCGTAAGGATTCAACATACTGTTTCTGTACTGTTTCAACATTTGTTATCGTAAGGATTCAACATATTGTTTATGTACTGTTTCAACATTTGTTATCGTAAGGATTCAACATATTGTGTATGTACTGTGTCAACATTTGTTATTGTAAGGATTTAACATATTGTTTCTGTACCGTTTCAACATTTGTTATAGTAAGGATTCAACATATTATGTCTTTACGGTTTCAACATTTGTTATTGTAAGGATTCAACGTATAGTTTCTGTACTGTTTCAACTTTTGTTATCGTAAGGATTCAACATACTGTTTCTGTACTGTTTCAACATTTGTTATCGTAAGGATTCAACATATTGTTTCTGTAAAGTTTCAACATATTGTTTCTATAAAGTTTCAACATTTGTTGTCGTAAGGATTTAGCATATTGTTTCTGTACTGTTTCAACATTGTTATCGTAAGGATTCAACATATTGTGTCTGTACTGTGTCAACATTTGTTATTGTAAGGATTTAACATATTGTTTCTGTACCGTTTCAACATTTGTTATAGTAAGGATTCAACATATTATGTCTTTACGGTTTCAACATTTGTTATTGTAAGGATTCAACGTATAGTTTCTGTACTGTTTCAACTTTTGTTATCGTAAGGATTCAACATATTGTTTATGTACTGTTTCAACATTTGTTATCGTAAGGATTCAACATATTGTTTATGTACTGTTTCAACATTTGTTATCGTAAGGATTCAACATATTGAGTCTGTACTGTTTCAACATGTGCTATTGTAAGGATTCAACATGCTGCTTCTGTAAAGATTCAACATATTGTTTCTGTAAAGTTTCAACATATTGTTTCCATGAAGGTTAAACTCATTATTATCATAAAGGTTCAACATAATGTTACTGTAAAAGTTCAACATATTGTTACCATAAAGGGTCAACATATTGTTACCGTAAAGATTCAACAGATTGTTACCATGAAGGGTCTATATAATGTTACTGTAAAAGTTCAACATATTGTTACTATACAGGGTCAACATAATGTTGCTGTAAAGGTTCGACTGCGATGAGGATAGCGGATAAATTCTATCAATGGAGAAGTAAGACTTCTCTTTCCCTCCGCAAATCTTCAGGAGGAGAATTCCCTTCGCCACAGATAACAGGGCAACGTTGAACCATAACATCACAAGGTGGATTGAGCTTGAAAGCAGACGATCCGTAGTTGTTGGTTATGGTCTCAAATTCGCGACTGTAGGCAGGGGGTCTCTTTATAGAAACCGCGGCTATGGTAACCGACCAAAATAGACATTGAGAAACTGGAAAGCGAGACCGAGTACCTGCTGTACAGATGCCTAGACAACTTCCCCATTCAAGGAATTTGTGGATACGATATGAATACTTGGTTAACTAGCGGTAAAACAGTGGAAATTAAACAATATAGAACATGAAGCGTAGAGAAGCTTTAGAAAACAAAGGACGTTGCGGCGACAAGCCTTCACCAGCCAACAAGTACAAGACAACACAACAACACCTAAAACACCGAGATGATACAACGGTGACTACATTCAGGCATAATACAAGAATGAGAGATATGGAATCATGAAAAAGATGGGGGGGGGGGGGGGGGGTTTCTAATTATCCCAGTCACATTCTGGGTCTGTGAGATAAGTAAGATATTTTTTGTTCACTATTTTTTTTTCATTTTTCCATTCTTTTCATTCTGCTATTACACCCCCCCCCCAGCCCTCGGGGAAGGGGAGGGGGGAGGGGTGCTGGTGCGGGATGACGAATTGGGAGCAAGACTGAATATATGTTAAATATTTTATGCTTTTATATTATTATACAATTAATGTTGTCTGCATAAACAATCTAGAAGATAAAAAGGTTTGTAAATGGGGAAGTGGATTTATAAAACTCAGAGAACACTTACAGAAGTATTAGTAAACTACAAACATTCATTAATTGGTGCCTGTACATAATCATTATCAGCATCATCAAGTGCCATGCCGACTCACGTAGTCGTTCATGACTTTCCACAGATCTCGGTCTTTGGTTTTCTGGATGAACTCTGCTGATGATATTCACCCCATGTAAAGTTCTTGCAACATAAAAGGTGAATACAAAACTTGGACCGGCAATATTTTCAAACACTGCACAGTCATTAAAAATACACCCTGTATAATTACATAAGCTGTTGTCTGGATTCCACAGGTCAAAGTAAATAGACATAGACCGAAACGCACACGGAGAAAAGAACTAGAGATAGAAATTAATCACGTGGGGAGGATATCGAGGAGTAGCATAAGACTTGGGGTTGTCGGCGCTGTAGTGAAGGAGTTAAGAATGTAATTCGCAGTATCGCATACTGCGTTCGAAAAACAGCTGCTGGCCTTGAGATAGTTTTCATACAATGGTATGAGCGCCGGTCGTTCAGAAAGCAATGGCAAACTACTGAAAGTAAACTTTCCAAGAAATCACAAACTGTCGAAAAATGCTAGGGTTGACTGCAACTTTCTGTAAAAGATACGCCACTAACTTTTTTCGAGTGAGGTTGAAGGCCTTTGTTCCAACTGAGGATAAAGAGCGTAAGAGCCTGACAACTTTGATTAAAACACAAGGAACGGTATGGAGGAAACAAACGAGAGAGCGAGGTATCCTGGTAAGGACGAGTGTTGGTAACAGAATGCATGCAAGCATGTATGCATGTCTGTCTGCCTACACGTCTGTCTACTTGCTAGTCTGTCTGATCAGCGACAGGATTAACGATTAAACACGATAAGCACACGATTAGGGCATCAAGGGAAATGGGCGGTATAGCAATTTTTAAGAAATTTCTTGTTTTGAAATTTAATTTATTGTTTACTATTGTTTATATTTTCAATTAGATATATGTATACAGGCACGCGGAAAATCGTCGCTAGAGCTGCCGAGTTTGTGCTTTGTGCGACGCATTCGGCAGATTGTCAAGCGTAACGAGACCTAGCCATACGGGATAAAACATGGTGAATGATGTCAACCATCTCGCTTTTAAAACCCTTTAACTGTTTTAAATTACTGTTAATAAAGGTAAAATAATTATATTTCTGTGTATTAAGTTATTGCTAACGGTCGACTTCCGGTCCCGAACATGGAGGATAAGCTTTTAAACGGTTACGGCCTTTGGAGTGTTTATGCTTGTGGCTACCGTTTGTATTCGCGTTTTCCTCGTGTTGGACTGGAAGTGTATGGTTCCGTCGCCCTGCTATTGAGTTGAGTGCATGGCGCGACACTGTGAGCTTGACTTTCATGTGAAATGCTTTTACATCTGTCCGCGGTTGTTTGTAGAGTGAACAGCATGTTCGAAAAAATGGCGGCCGGCTTTGTGTCAAAAAGGACTGGTTTGCATTATGCATTAATGTGTGGCTGCTGGTTTTCTAGTGACTGCCGCTTCCATCGACGTTGAACTGTATTTTTCATGGAGGACTTTTTTGTTGACATTCTGGCGACGGCATTATGCACAGTGTACCTGTGCGGGCTGTTCGTTTTTTTTTTTTTTTTTGAGACTCCTGTCTTTTCCACTTTTCACATGGGGCAGTGAGGAGCATTTTGTGTGATATTCACTGGCACAGGATCGGAGCATAATGGGGACGATCCGTTGCTGTGAAGCTGGAACCGCGACTGACTGACTAACTAACTAACTAACTAACTAACTAACTAACTAACTAACTAACTAACTAACTAACTAACTAACTAACTAACTAACTAACTAACTAACTAACTAACTAACTAACTAACTAACTAACTAACTAACTAACTAACTGACTGACTGACTGACTGACTGACTAACTGACTAACTAACTAACTAACTAACTAACTAACTAACTAACTAACTAACTAACTAACTAATTAACTAACTATCTAACTAACTAACTAACTAACTAACTAATTAACTAACTAACTAACTAACTAACTAACTAACTAACTGTTAACGATAAAATAATTATATTTCTATGTTTTAAGTTACTGTTAAAGATAAAATTATATTTATGTAGTTTAAGTTACTGTTAAAATAATTATAGTTCTATGTTTAAGTTTCGGTTAAAGGTAAAATAATTATATTATTGTGACGCGACGAGAATTAGCAGTGGTTCGAATCGCAAAAGTGACTTATGAGAGTATGGAGCCGGTCGCTCAGAAAGTCGTGGCGTGCTGATGAGCGTAATCTAGCCTAGGAATCAACATACAGCTGAAAGATGCTGGTGTTGACCGCAATATCCTGAAACAGGATGGAAACGCGGAAAAAAAAAAAAATAGTTTGTATGTTTAATTTTGTTGTCAAGGGTTTAATATTTCTATTTTTTAAGTTAACTTCCGATTTAATGTGGTCGGCAGTCGAGCAATCCGTTAAGGCCTTGGGGTGTTTTTGCTCCAGGCCATGGTTTGTTAACGCAATTTCCTCATTTTGGACATGTAATACATGATTCCATATCCCAGCAACTGAGCTGAGAGCTCGGTACGACACTGTGAGCTGTGAATTTCATTCTGGAATGCTTTTTCATCTGTCCTCAGTGGTTTGTGTTGCTAACTGCATGTTCAGGAAATTCGCGGGTGGTCGGTGGCTTAACTATATAGTTGGTTTGGCTTAATTTATGCAGTAATGCGTGCGCAACTGTTGGATTTTCTAGTGACTGCTGCTTCCATCGATGATGAACTGTATTCCAGTACGGACTGCTGTGTTGGCATTCTGGCAGCGGCCTTATTCATGCATGCGTGCATGAACTCTCCTGTTGGTTTTGTTGGGTCTGTTGTCTGTTCCACTTTTCACATGGGTCAGTGATGAACATTATGTTCATATTTGCAGGCACAGGAATGAAGCGTAAAGAGTGACCGTTGCCTTGAAGTTGGAAGCGCTGCTAACATATAACGACTAAGGACTAAGTTACCCTTAAACATGTCGCATTTATTATTTGTGTTTTCAATTACTTTTAAAGATTATGGGATTGCTATTTCTGTGTTTTTGTTCCCAAAAGTATACAACATTATTCGTGATAATAACGGGAGCATTTAAAATTCATAGTCAGGGCAAAGCGAAACATAAATTTCAGCACACGCTACCCTAAAATAAACGTACTGAAATATCGGTTGTAAAACTATTCTGCCGATAGAAACTAATATCCGTGGCACCACGAAACAGGTTGATTGGTTGGTTGGTTATGAATACTCTAGCTAGACGACTGTGGGCTTTAACTGTGAAGTCCGATGTATTGACGGGTGATCCCTGACAAGAGCTTGCATCTATTGGACTGATGTGGTGTAGAGATTTTTCTCAAGGACACGGTACTAAAGTACCATCTCCAGGAGATTGCGTTGCATACATTTCCTTTCCTTCTCCAAGCTCAGAAACCAGGGGAACGAACGAACGAACGAACGAACAAACTTTATTTTTAAAGGGTTAAGAATTGGGCACGCAGGCCCGTCTAACATTCTGCCCTTCTATCACTCTCTTTCATACATTATTTCATTCACACATCATTCAAGGCTAACAGAGAACAGCAACAATATAAAAGATATGCATTATAAAGGCATGGGCAAAATGCGAACATCAAAACTACAAGACACAGTAAAATTAGATAATGGTCTGACACTTGTTATTAGCCATGTGGAATATACTGGCCTACCAAAAGGGGACTGGCTGTTATACTAGGGTTTTGTTATTATTATTATTATCTCTATTATTAAGGGGGAAGATAATCCGTACTGAGATAGTGTTCGAGTAATTTGCGATTATATGAATAGGGATTGGTGATGTCTTTGATTTCTTGTGGAAGATTGTTCCACAGCTGAGCTGCAGAGTACGTTAAGCCTGTTTTGTATAAGTCAATCCTAGGCTTCGGAATGTGTAATATATTTAAACGTTTACTGTGTCTAGCATTATATTTAAACAATGGCCAACGGTAATTTGGGGCATTCCGATGCAGGATTTTGTGAATTAGTTTAGCTTTATTGAAAAGCAGGCGTTTGCGGAGTGGTAGTAACTGAAGGCGTTTATACAGGCTAGGATTGTCAGATAAATGTTTGTTATAAATTAGACTCATAGCCCGTTTCTGGAGTGAGTAAAGTCGCTTGGTGTTTAAATTAGAACAACCGTCCCAGATTGTAGAGCAGTAGTCAAAGTGTGTCTGTATATGAGAAGTATAGAATAGTTTCCTTGTGTCCTCATCAAGGAAGTTTTTAATTTTGGCGAGTTGGTAGACTTTTTTCGCTGTTTGTTTAATAAGCGCTTGAACGTGGGAATTAAAGCTTAGGTTTCTATCAATGATTATGCCTAATGTTTTGTGCTCAATTACACTTTCTATTGGCATGTTATCGACGTGAAGTTGAAGTGATGTGTGTGAGCTTAGAGTTTGAAGTCTTTGTCTGGTTGTTAGTAACATTGATTTTGTTTTAGTGATGTTAATTTGCATAAGGTTTGAATAGCTCCACCTAACTACATTATTTAATTCTTGTTGTAAAGACGACTCCAATAAAATACAGTTTTCAGCATTTGTGTACACTGTACAGTCGTCTGCAAATAGATCGCAGGACGACGAAAGATGCAAAGGTAGATCGTTAATATATATGGCAAACAATAGAGGGCCAAGAATAGAGCCAATATTGAAGGTAGTGGTATGAGACAGACATTTATTATGTGATACTACTTGCTTTCTGTTTGATAGAAAAGATGATATTAGAGTGACTACATTAGGGCCAATTTTCATTGTCTCAAGTTTTTTAAAATTAAAATAACATGGTCTATCATAGCAAATGCTTTCTTGAAATCAATAAACACAGTTCCACATAGACTATTGTTGTTTATATTCTGGTGCCAATTTTCTATCATGTTTGTTAGGGCCGTATGGCAAGAATATTTTGGTCGAAATCCTGATTGGTTGTCAACAATAAGCTTGTTGCGAACTAAATACTGTAATGTTACTTTATGGATGTGTTTTTCTAGTGGCTTAGATAGTGATGATAGTAAGGAAATGGGTCTGTAATTGTTCGGGAGATCATTGTCCAATGAACCAGATTTAAGAAGAGGGTACACTTTAGCGATTTTGAGAGCTGATGTAAAGTGGCCTTTGGTGAGACACTGATTATATACATAGGTTAGTGATATACAAATCACTGGCGCAGCACAGCGGAGAATCCGGTTGCTGATTCCATCTAACCCGGATGAGGTTGTGTTGTTTAGGTTACTGAGGTAAGTGAATACTTCAGTGATTGTCATTAGCGGTATGTCGGAAAGAATATCGCCGGAGCATCTATTCTCGCAAAACGATGACAGTAAAGATAAGTTGCAAAGAGAATTAGGTATTGAAGCCTTCAACTGGTCTATGTCAGTTTGAAAAAAATTACTGAATTGGTCGCATGTAATATGATTTGATGGTAAAGAATTTCGGAAGTTATACTTGTTTGTCAAGGTGTTAATTGCCTTCCATATATCCTTACTATTTGTTTTATCCATTACTAAGTTCTTAAAGTAATTTTTCTTTTCCCGTCGTATGGTATATTGAACTTTGTTTCTAAGAGTACGGTATGCGCTGAGATCCCGCTTTTTATGTGCTTTATCTCTGTCTCTCATAATTTCAAGTATTTCCTGGGTGATCCAAGGTGGCTTGACGTGGTGTTTTACTCGAACTTCCTTGATTGGCACATGTCTATCAAAAACATCAATAAATGTTTTCATCCAGAATATCAGAGCATCATCCGGGTCAGGAAGCTGATAAACATTGTCTAGAGGTGAACTGAGCAAGTCCTGTAAAAATGCGTTTTGGTTGAAATGTTTGTAACTTCTATATTTTACACTTATGTGTTTATGTTTAGGAGTTTTTATTCCTTGTTTAGACCACGTGCAGCATATTGGGTAGTGATCGCTCATTGCACAATTGGGTACAGCGCATTCTATGATGTTGTCTGAGCAAGTTACATAAATGTGATCTATGACTGTTGAAGATGACTTTGTTACTCTAGTAGCCTGTTGTACTATTTGTTGGAAATTGTATGATGCAATTATATTTCCCCATATTATGTTGGATTTGTTGGTGTCAATGTTAAAGTCTCCGAGTAGTATAATTTCCTTCCCGGAAGCGAAAACCACACCCATCATGGTAGTGAAGTGATGGTTGTGAAACGTCACTTCCGCGGAGAGCATATTAGGATATAACGAAAGTATCCTTTGGCAGATGTACTGGTTGGCTCTGTGGCGATAGATTTACGAATCAATTCGCATACCGCTTTCGAAACACAGCTGCCCACGATTTGGAAGCAGACCGCCTTGCGTTAGTTTCCCATACAATATATACAGTATGAGTCCCGGTCGTTCAGAAAACAATGGCAAACTACTGAACGTAAACTTGTCAAGCAATCACGAACAGCAAAAAAAATAAAAAATGCCGGGGTTGACTGCGACGGTCTGTAAAGGATATACAACTAACTAACTGATTGGCATAGTTGGACATGTTGCCTTCAGTACATTGAGGTATTTGGTTGTCAGCATGCTATATCAAAGACCCTTTAACACAACTTAAGGAACATAGTACATATGTTGCTGGACCCACATGTTTGTGGAACAATCAGCACAGGGTGGCTGATGTGGTTAGTATCACACCGGCCTCTTTGTCTTCCCAAGCCATTTGCTGGTACCCATTTTAGGCTGGATGGAGCTGGGAGCCTGGGTCAGTGTTAAATACTGTCACCATACTCCGACCCAATTGATTGATTGATTGATTGATTGATTGATTGATTGACTGATTTAAGAACCGATATCACAGCATTCGGGGCATTCCCATAAGCGCTCCGACCCAATACCCAGAGGCAATGTTTGAAACAAAATGTTACGTCTCCTTTGCAGGACTTCGGAATCAACTCCCAGTTGATTATCTAGAAAACTTTTCACATAAGTAGTTTGCCATTGCTTTCTGAACTAGAAGTGAACATTTAAGTCCAACTGAATGCCTGTGTCTGACTGAATGCCTTACCTCGCCATCAGCGCGCCGGAAGAGCGAGCGCTCTTATCATTTAGGCTAACTCAACTTCAAGAGGGAAAGTAGTTTGTTAAACATAGTTTGCACAGACTGGCCTGCGGCAATATAAACATTAGGGCTCGTCTTATTTACCAGTGGTTCGCCACTATTGTGTGGGGTATTGTAGACTTGCCAAGCCGAATTAAACATTGCACTTCTTCTTGAAGCGTTTTTACAATCGTGGATTACTACTTCCAGATCTATAAAGATTCCACTTGTTGGCTAACAGAAGGGAGCTATCTTGTGGCTTGCTTCGGTTCCTGTTGATTTCCTATTCACTATAGAGGAAGTAAACAGAATTACAGGTTGTTAGAATGCTCCGTGTAAAGTGCGCAAAAGATTATGTAAACAAGGATATACATTGGGATCAAAAGATCTTGCGTTGAAATAAATACATTCAAGGTGACTTGATAAAGAATTGAAAGAGAGAAGGAGACAGACAGACAGACAGACAGACAGACAGACAGACAGACAGACAGACAGACAGACGGACGGACGGACGGACGGACAGACAGTCAGACAGACATACATACACACGTACGTACGTACATACATGCGTGCGTGCGTGCGTGCGTGCGTGCGTGCGTGCGTCTGTCTGTCTGTCTGTCCGTCCGTCCGTACGTACGTACGTACGTACAGACAGACAGACACGCAGACACACAGACAGACAGACAGACAGACAGACAGAAGGAGAGAAATAGAGAGCGAGTGAGAGAGACTGAGAGTGCGTGTAAAAAAAACAAGAGAGAGAGAGAGAGAGAGAGAGAGAGAGAGAGAGAGAGAGAGAGAGAGAGAGAACGAACGAATGAACAGACTTTATTTTCAAAGGGTTAAGAATAAGAATTGGGCATGCAGGCCTGTCTGACATTCTGCCCTTCTTATCTTTCTGCCCTCATACATTATTTCATTCATACATCACTTATGAAGCTAATATTAGACAACAACAGAACAATATGCATTAAACGCATAGAAAATGTGTAATAATCAATAATACATCACTTACTAAAACCAAATTATGACATGACAATTATAATTACCTAAGGTAGGTGTAACGCACCACAGCTAAGGGAATGTTTATTATACATTTGAATTAATTATTATTATTATTTTTTTTCTGTTTTAGTTAGTTAGTTAGTTAGTTAGTCGACAGACCATCCTCATTGCACATCGAACCATTCAGTCCATAAGTGCTTGGATCCCCTCCTCAGCAAATCCCGCAACGTGTAGCGGCTAACGACGCCAGTTCTGTGTTGGTTTATCAATCTTCTTTGGCTTCCTGCGTAGTGTTCTTGTTTGGCCACCCCTCTTTTAATTTGCTGCTCTCGCAGTCTGGCCATTGTTGTAGATTCACAGTCATCACTTGGTTCTCGCAAAAGTCTTACTTCTCGTAGAGCATTCAGAATGTCAGCCTGGTCGATGGCGCGTCCGCCCTCCACAGTAGCCTCACCTGCGAGCTTGTCAGCCCGCTCATTTCCTTGTACTCCCGCATGCCCTGGCACGAAGATGAAACTAATCTTTGCCAGCCGAGACCGCTCCAGAGGCAGCAACCATTCTCTTCGGATCGACCCCTCCTCTATCCTCTTGATCATGTTCATTGAGTCGCTAAGGAAACAAGCCCTAGTGAATGTCTGTGTCTCGAGCCATGTTATTGCTTTACTTACTGC